>JADPWL010001451.1:0-14815 GCA_019059595.1 Marasmia exigua | reverse complement strand
TAGCGACATTAGGCGCCCCACCCCTGCATTTACCCAAACAATAAAAGTTCAAATATGGAACATGCAATTTATTTTTTTACCTATTGGACGATCAGTTGCCGGTTAGAATTAAGGCGACCGGTAGGGCACACTAGCGACGCCAAGTGATTTTTTACCTACTAAACTGGATCTATTTTAAACAATTTCGGGGTTAAAACATCTCGGCAAACAGAGACTATTTATTATACCTATAACCATGCACAAATGTTGGATCTAACGCGTACGCGAAAATTGATTTACGCCAAAAGCGGCCACTTCTGGCGTGAATCAATTTTTCGCGTACAAAAACGGACCCAACATTTGTGCATGGTTACTTAATAAATAGTATAAATGTTTGCCGCGAGGTTGTAACCCCGAAATTGTTTACAATAGATCCGGTTTAGTAGGTAAAAATTAAAATCAATTGGCTAGTGTGCCCTACCCGTCACCGTAACGAAGGAGCCCGTGATTATATTCTCTTTGGAGCCCGCATCGTTCGATTTCAAAAATACCATCAGCGTGTCTACAAATAACATCATCATTTCAGCTTAGACAATCTCCACCTAAACATTATTTTAAAAGTGTCTCTGGAATGAGCAGCTACTCCTAATACAAGTATTTTATACTTAACAGGAGGATCCCACACACGCATGTAATTTAACTGTTAAAATATAAAGATTTTTGTTTTTATCAAGAGAGATGCTGATGGCTAGAATTTCAACCATGAGGGATGGTAACGTACTAGTATCCTGAAGTGGAATTAGACCAGCGGTTATTCATTTGTAATACATACATGGAAAACAACAACAAATTAATTTAGTAATTTGCCTAATGTGCACTGTGTTAAAAGGACTATAATTTATTTCTAGTCTACAAAATTAATGCGAAGAGTAAATGGATCGTAGAGCATCTAGGAGTTTGGACCTCTTTTAATGGACTTAAAAAGTTCGAAATTGCCAAGTCGTCGATATCAACCAGAAGGAAGAATTTTAAAAGGGAACCCATAAAAACTGCTATGGTTATTCTTGACAACAGAACTATATCGAATCTTTATGACTTAAGGTTAGTAATCTCTTCGTTGTGTAGTTTTTTAGATTTTCGCGTTGCATTAGAACTATAATGTATCAGGACGGGAATTAACACGATATTTATTATGTGATACAACTTGGTGTACTCACATATTTGGCTCGACGTTTCGGCTGCTGTAGCGTAGCCGAAACGTCGAGCTCTTTCTTGGGCCAAACTGCCTCGTTGGTGCAGTGGATAGTGCGTCACACTTTAAGGTGACGGGTAGAGCACAATAGCGACGCCAATCGATTTTAATTTTTAGCTATTAAACCGGATCTATTTTAATCAATTTCGGAGCTACAACCTCTCGGCAAACACTTATACTATTTATTAAATAGCCATGCACAAATGTTAGGTCCAACGCGTATGCGAAAAATTGCTTCACGGCAAAAGCGGCCACTTTAGGCGTGAATCAAATTTTTGCGCACAAAGACAGACCCAACATTTGTGCATGGTTATTTAATAAATAGCATAAGTGTTGACCGAGAGGCTGTAAACGCGGAATGGACAACATTTCATATTTTTAACATGTCCATATTGTTTTTTTATATGAAAAAAGACATAAAATGAACAGACCCATATTTTTTCTTTTTTCAAAATTTGTCCATTTTCATGCATAAAATAATTTTTGAAATTCTTTTTATTCTAAATAGACGTAAGCGCCAAATGACGTCATCGGACGGCTGAATACAGCGATATTCCTTTGCTTAGCATTGTTTTAATAAAAAAAAGGTACTACTGTCAAAGGTAAATAATACTAGTGTCAACATTGTCAACGTCATTCATACATTCAACGTTGACAAGTTGTCTTTTTTTTGACAGTTACATGTCATGGGTTTGGCATTTCGTAAATTTAAAACTATAATGTGCTAAGCAAAGAAATATATTACATTCTGCCGTCCGATGACGTCATCTTACGTTTTTTAGTTTTTAATTTTATTTCTCAGTAAATAAGCAATATAAAAAATGAATAAATATATAGTCGAGCAGCGGAAAAGTAAACAAAGAATCGGTATTTTTTGTTTCAGAGCTTAGCAATTTTGAAATGTTGTCCATTGTTAATAGATCCAGTTTAGTAGCTAAAAAATAAAAAGGCGTCGCTAGTTGACCTACCCGTCACCTTAAAGCGACGGCTGCACTACGGTTCCGGTTTTGATCCCCGGGTCGAGCCAAAACTTTGTACCTGAATTTTCTGTTAAGAAAGTCTTAGTGTCAGCCCGGAGTCTTGAAGTTGGCGGTCTTGTACCCCCCTGCCTCGGAAAGCACGTTAAGCTGCTGGTCCTGCGCCCGATCCCTCCCACATTTTGGTGTCCCCTCGGAATAAGAGGGCAAAAGAATAGAGAGTGCGCTTGTGTTTGCGCACACACTTGAGCACTATAATATATCCTACGTAAGTGGCTGATCTTTGAGTTTGGCTGCCTTATCAGAAATCGGTTTCGGTCCATTGTGCCAGGCTCAGTTCACTTTCCATCTGTTTGGGTGTACCTAAGAGTACCTTCACTAGGGCACTCATTTTAGTGTCGCGGTCATCTTATATAATTTTAAACTATTATCTAAACAGCTTTTTTTTTAAATTTTCAGTGATATCTTAACGGATACCGTGACAAAAAGCAGTTTCCGTCAAGTTGATCCTCTCTACAGCTACATAAATGCCTCTAGAACCTTCGTTTACAGTGAAACTTGGGGATATTATAGAAATGGAACTTATGGCGGAATGATTGCAGAAATTACCACCGGAGACGCAGATATCGGAGGTAATTGGTCGTCGTTCGTTGCCGTACTGAGCGGACGTGTACAAGAATATTTTAAACATTTTGTTAATACTATTCAGTTTAATTTCTTCCTTATTTCAAAAGTGTTAAAACGTGTAATTGTGTGACCTGAACTCCTGCGCAACCACCACGCACCACCGCGAGACACGTTCGGTAGCTATTTTTTGACTCGCTCTTTCACTGCGCGTCACATCGGTGCGACGATTGGCGTAGCGACAACAACATGAGTGTGCAGAGGTCACCAACTGGAGGGTCGCAACCTGATTTATCTAAGTTAAGTGGCTCAGGTTCGGAACCATCAATTACATTTCGAAAACGAAAGGTGCCGTGTGATATTGAGTGCTCATGTTCCGACGACTTAAGAGGAATGAGATCGGAAATATCTCGCATCGGTGCTCTGTTAGAGAAGTATGTCGGTTCTAACGAACAGATTCTAAAGATCATGCAAGAAAATATAACCGACATTAAAAACCAGATCACGGACATGAAATCATCCAACGACCAGACATTTGGTGCGATGCAAACCAAGATGGAATCTATTGAATCTGATATGAACAAACTCAAAATTTCTTCAAGAAGTGTACCTGAAACCCTGGAAAATCAGTTAACTCTTGGCGAAAAAATTATACAAGAGATGCAATACCGCAGTAGCAGGGAAAAAAACATTGTGCTAGTTGGCTTACCCGAACAGATCTCGTGTAGTCCCGAAGACAGAATTTTAAAAGATGAAGCTGACGTCCACAAAACTATCTCATTGGTGAGCGCTGGTATTCCAAAACCATCTAAGGTGTTTAGAATTGGCAAATTTCAACCAGGTAAAAATCGAAGTGTGAAGGTGTGTTTCGAGACAACAGAACCAGCCAAAAAGCTACTTCGGAACAGAAACAAGCTGCCAGATGGTCATAAAATGTTTTCAGATCAAACTCCAGCTCAACAAAACTATATGAAAAACCTTAGAGAAGAGCTAAAATATCGTCAAGGGCGAGGTGAGGATGACCTTACAATTAAATACATTAATGGAACACCAACTATAATAAAAAACTCAAAAAACTAAATACAATCAATAAAAGAATCAACACTCAGGTCATGAGCACCAATACTTATGAACTGCTAGATAATTATCATAACTTCCCTGCTAATAAATCACGCTTCACTTTTCTCTACCTTAATGCTAGAAGTATACGCACAGATGGAAAATTGGATGAACTCAAATGTATCTTGCAAGCGATACCGAACAATGTGCATATTATTCTAATAACAGAGACCTGGATTCGCAATGAAGAAGAAGCATTACTTCTCCAACTACCTAATTACCATCATTACTATAACTACAGAACAGATAGTGCTGGCGGCGGGGTATCTGCGTATATCCATAATGACCTAAAACACAGTTTGTCGGAGTCATTATATATAGGAGGCAACAATTATCTGTGGATACAACTTGAAAAATACGCACTTGATATAGGAGTCGTATATAATCCAGGTAATTCTAATTTTAAACAATTTCTCGAGGTCTATGAATCACAACTACAAGAAAGAAAAAGAGCAATGGTTTTCGGAGATTTTAATATTGATTTATTAACAAAAGACTCAAGGACTAATCAATACACTCAACTGCTAAAACAAACAGGATACAAGATTATCAACAAAATCATGAAAAAGTATTGCACCAGAGAAGGAACAACCCGAAAATCACTTTTGGATCATGTATGCACTAACTTAAAGAAAGACAACTTTCATGTCATAACAATTAACTCGTCTTTTTCCGACCACAAACAGCTTTACGTGGAAATCAAGAAAATCAAACCACCTCCAAGGACATATTATCAATATGAGGGTATTAACTATAAGAAACTTTATGAATCCATCGAAAGATCTGAAGTGCGTGAATCAAATAACGATTACACAAAATTGGAAAAGCTTATTAAACAAGGTACCAAAGAGAGTAAAGTTACCAAAACAAAGATTGTTAATGAACCACAGAAGGAATGGATAAATAAAAACATAATTGCACAGATTAATGAAAGAAATATGATGTGGACAGAAGTAAGGAAAATACCTAATGATGAAGACCTGAGGGAGGAGTTTGAAACTAAAAGAAAGCAAGTAACCAACTTGATCCGCGATGCAAAAAAGTCATATTACTTCAAGGAATTTGACAAGTACACCGGAAATCCAAAGAAAATGTGGAATCTATTAAGTACCTTAACGAAAAACAGAATAAAACAAACGTATACTCCGTCGAAACTTATCGTTAATTCAGTCGAAGTTACAGATCCGTATGAGATATGTAAAGTATTTAACGAGTTCTTTGCTACAGTAGGATCATTCTTGGCTAATGAAATTCCTAAAAAATACCATGATAATTTTATTAATGCATTACCAAAACCAAAATTACAAAACTTAAAACTAAACTCTCTAGAACCTTGTACTGAAACAGAAATTCTCAACATTATTAACACCCTTGATTCCAACAGTAGTGTCGGATTAGATGGTATCAGTACGAAAGTAATTAAATGTATCAAGGGTTTAATCATTAGTCCTTTAACGGTGACCTTTAACAAACTTTTATTAGACGGATCATTCCCAAATTCACTAAAAATAGCCAAAGTTATTCCCATTCACAAATCAGGAACTAAAACAGAACCTGGAAATTACCGACCCATATCCGTTTTACCTATACTATCAAAAATATTAGAAAAAATTTTGCATAAGCGGCTTCAAGACTACTTAGAATCAAACAAATTCTTTTTTGATCGACAATACGGCTTTCGATCTAAAAGCAGCACACTTACAGCAGCCATCGACCTCATAACTAAGATTAAACAAAATATTGATAAGAGGAACATTGTGCTGGGAGTATTTATAGATTTAAAAAAGGCCTTTGACACCGTTAGCCACGAATTGCTTTTAAAAAAACTGGAATCAATTGGTATTGCTGACAAAGCCTTAGAAATGTTTAAATCTTATCTTGCAAACAGATTACAGATCGTCAAAATTGACAGTAACTCCCAAAGCCCCCCCCTACCAATATCATATGGAGTACCACAAGGATCAATCCTAGGCCCCTTGCTCTTCTTAGTCTACATTAACAATATGCACGAGTTAGGCTTAAATGGGCATATTACTCTTTATGCTGACGACACATGCCTATTTTACTTTGGTTCATCCATCCATGACCTTATCTCAAAAGCTCAGTACGATCTCAACATTCTTTACGATTGGTTTCAACATAACTTGTTGACTATTAATGTCTCTAAAACTAGCTATATACTTTTTAAAGCAAAAAACAAACCTATACCCAATTATTTACCGCTTACAATAAAAAATATACCTTTGCAAGAAAAGACTCACGAAAAATATCTTGGTCTTAAAATTGATACATGTTTAACATGGAACGTTCACCTGAAGCATATAATATCTAAATTGATTTCACTGCAAGCCTCTCTTCGAGGTAATATTCGATGCGTACCACGAAAACTACGTTTCACTATTTATAATGCTCTTGTGAAACCGCATCTTTTGTATCTCATCGAAATATGGGGAAGTGCTGCCAAAACAAAACTAGAAAAATTGCAAGTCCTACAAAACAAAATAATTAAAACTCTTTTTAATTATAATTTCCGAACAGAAACAGTTAAAATTTACCGCGAAACTAAATTAATGAACATTAAACAATTATACATTTATAATACTTGCATTTTTATCCGTAAAACAATTAAAAATAAAATTCACACCGAAATAAAATTTATTAAGCGGACCCAAGTTGAGGGCCCCTGCACTCGACGAGCGAGAGCAAGCTTTATTGTCCTGCCTAATACTCGAACGAGGTACGGACAAACCTCAGTGACCTACGAAGGCGCGCGCATTTTTAATACAATACCCTCGCAAATTAAAAATGTTGACTCGTTCTATCTATTTAAAAAGCGACTTGCCAAACACATAGTTGAGTTTTGGTAGTATTACCATACCACTTATGCAATAAAAATATAATTAATTAGGTATGTATATGGTGATTGTGGAACTGTTTTGTTGTGATTTTTATCTCGTTGCTAACTTTGTTTTATTTTGATGTTACCTACTTCTTACCATGGTCTGAATGTACGACAACGGATGTTTTAAATTGTTACCGTTTTTATGTTCTCATGTAAGTGGCGTATTGTATGTCTTTATGAGAATAAATGTCTTTAAACCTAATTAAATAAGAAATACGGTATTTGACTATTTTTTTATTTTTGTAATCAAAAAACCTCTCAATGATAGAAACATAGTTGAGAGAATTACTTGATTCTCATTTAACCTAGGTATTAAAATCACATTATTTTGATCAAACCTAAAACGCTCCATACAAATGGCTACTAAGATGTGATGTTACACACAAGTATTTTGTATGTATTTCATTTGAATTTTGTGTGGTAGCTCTAACAAATGTTTCTTTTATGTCAATGGTTCTATTATAACAGTTGGTGCAAATTGTATAGGTTATTTAATGGTATAATTATTTTTTAATAATTCCATTATTTTAAAAATGGACACTTGCCCATGAATCTTTCAATGACAATAAAACCGGCTAGACGTTATATTTGTAATTGAGAATTTTTGCTATTGCATATTTACCTATATTTTGATAAAATATTTATATTTTTTAAAATCTCGAGCTTATTCAAATACTTACCCTATTGCAGGGCAATGCGGTTTGAGGCACAGCTAAAAAACGATACAGGGTTTTATTAGCTAAAACGGTGTTTAAAACAGTTTTGACGTTTGAAAGAAAAACAAAATCATTTAAAATATTTTAGAAAAATTATGAAAACTGCTCTATAATACCGTTTTAGTTCACAAAGCTCTACAAAGATTCAAAGGTTTAAAGAACGTTTATGAATAGAAAATACCCTACCTGTTTAGGAATGCTCTTGTAGTTTCTGTTTACAATAGCTCTGGAGCTGACGAACTCATATCTTGCTATATGCATAGAATTATTACAAGACTAGAAGTACAGTTTCTTACTGCAGTCACATCAAATTTGAAGTGCAAATTTGGTTTTTCAAGTTGGCACTACTTACGTAGTATCAACATTAAAGTCCTAATTAATGTTACCAGTCTAATCATATTTCCCTAAAAAGATAGGAGATCGTTATTGTAGTAACTGTTATTTTTTTAGTAGTACAAACAGTCAAAATTCTTCAATTGGTATAGAACCAATCGTGTTTGAGATTAATGACGTTTTGTCTACTTCGATGTATTGCCGTACGAACTACGTACTAATTGTAATTATAAAAATTGTTGGCAAGTTATGTTTTCTTATTTAAATCGCTTTGGCCGTATAGTAATAAATAAGAACTGCCTATTTAATCTAATGGTTATCCCTATCAGATTTAATTATTTCACTCTCATCATAATTTCAAAACTTTCGGTTCAATATTATTTAGGGAAATATACCTACAATATTGATGAGACTTTCGACAGCTCATTTCGAATCAAGCACTTACAAATTTCGTCGGCTTAGTATCACGGTCAGTGGTCTAATTGGTAGAACAGCCACCCGGATTGTGGAAGATGTGGGTTCGAATCCCGTCTCAAGACGAAATGAATTTTTTAAGTGTTAGATATTTATTAAGAATAAATTGCAAAAGATTGCTATAAAAAATATCAAATATTAATTAGTTTTGGAATTTTAACAGTAGTAACTGATGTGTGGTTGTCTGTTTAAATTGATCAGTCTGAGCAATATTTAACTTGAAATGAGATAAATTTTTTTTTCATTATCGAGGAACACTGAACAGTTTAATAAATTGTTTGTATGTTTAGCTTATAACAAACATACTAATGAAATATTTCGCGAACGCTTTCATGTGAACAGAGATGCTATTACACTTTTTATGTTTTACAAAATCATTGTGACAAAATCTTACCGTACAAATCGTCATAGTTAATTATTTTTTGGGAGATGCGTTTGACAAGCATTGACATTGACGACTACGGAGCGGGGTGCGGGCGTTTGGAGCAGTACGGCTCCGTTTGAGTTGCTTCAAATTGCGGGCACAGGCTAGGTTTCTAGTCTTGTTACTATTCTATGGCTATATGCAATCTTTCCTAAGGGCTGATTTTTTTATTCGTGGTTACCTTTTGGTTATATTAACCATAGTGAACTGTTTAACCAATAGTCAAAGTGACAGCGTCAAGGACATAATTCCTTGTAATATAATTATTGGTTAAGCTAACTATGGCTCAAGAAACACATTTTGGCGATGTTTGGCCATTGGTTGCTGTTACGGACGCCGGTGCTAGCCCGTTGATTTGTGACGTGAAGTGATTTAGTGACTATTCATTTGTGATTAGATAATTATAAGTTAGTATAAGGAAAATTGTATTAGAATAAGTTTTTAGAAATAAATAGTTGATTATTGGCGTTTGATTGATATCCTGTAGGTTAAGTCTGATGTATCTACTGGTAGGAAATAGGTAGAATAGGTCTAAGTGTACGCTAAAAATAGTGTTAGCCTACACTTAGAATAGATAGGAATGAGAGACAAGGACGAACGACGCGACAATACATGCGTCCTTGTCTCTCAGACAAAATTGATAGCTCCCTTACTTAGCGGCTAGTTCCGCTATAGAAAGGGGAATATCAATAGGGTCGGTTGCCAAAGAAAACACGACACGACACAGTTCAGTTTTTCCGGCAACCGACATCTAGTAAAAAAAAGAACCCTCCTCAAGACGCCAGTACACGGACGGGCCTAGGGGTATCAAGCGCCTACGACACTACATAAAATAAAACGTGGACGCCGACGCCGACACCGACGCGATATAAAGAAAAAACCCCAAATACAGTCCACGACAGTTACTTTTTTAAAAAATTAGTTTAGTTTAACATCGGTCCTAAGTGATTTAGGTATTTACTATCTCTTCATTTTTAGGGACAGTGCTGATAGCTACCTGGGATCGTATGCAAGTCGTCGAATACCTCTCCAGTCCTACCCCTATTTCCATTAAATTCGTTTTCCGGGAACCCCCTCTTTCGTATCAAAACAACTTGTTTCTGTTACCGTTTAAAACTACGGTGTGGTATTGCATGGGTGCATTTGTACTGGTATTGGGATTCATCCTATACATCACTGCTTTGTGGGAAAACAAGATGATGGATCCAAGTGAAATCGTAAGAATAAACTCTTAATAACACTTAATGGTTTTAAATCTGGAATCAAGTAGAGTGGTGTCTAGTGCTTATAAAATAGTAACTTCTTATATTTGTAGAATCCTGAAGATCCTACAGCCTTGAAGCCGAGTGTCAGTGATATCGCCATTTTGTTAATCAGCGCGATCTCTCAACAAGGAAGTACCACGGAATTAAAAGGTGAATATAATAACACACACACACACACACACACGTATCTTTATTTCTCATTTATAAATATTTCACAACATCACATACATTGATCTGACTCCGAGATAAGTAGCATCCGTAACACAGCAAGCAGCTGTGTTACGGATATCAGATTCAACAGTAGGATTACAAATATATACATATAATACTTTTCTTTTGTATATACATACTTATAATACCTACATAGCAAACACCCAGACCAATACAAACAAAACATGTTCATGAACACAAATGATTGTACTGTGCGGGGATCGAACCCGCAACCCTTGTATCAGAGGCAGCGTTCACTACCACTGTTCCAATCGGGTCGTCGCTTCGTTCGTCAGGTCGTTCCTGAAAATATGATAAGTCAATGAGGGTTTTCGCGTGCGAAAAATCCGCTAGATGGCGTACTGTTGGACTGAAGTCTAACATCAACCGCATTGGTTGTTTAGTTTGTCAAATTGACATTTTGACAGATCACGTTTAAAAATAACCAATCACATTGTTTATGGACCTCACTCCTATAGTACTCCATCTAGCGGATTTTTCATACGCGAAAACCCTCATTAGCAGTCTTTGTCCGGCCACTGCTAACACAGGTGGCTCGGCGGTGGATACGTCGGCGGGCATGCTTCGCGGACGTCCTTACGGGGGCGTAGCTTTACTGTGGAAGAAAAGTGAGTTCACCAATGTGTCGGTTGTGCCGTGTAATAATAAAAGAATGTGCGCGATTAGAATAATGTTAGGTCAAAAATCGATATTGGTATTTAGTGTGTACATGCCAACGAATGACGCGAAGAATCTGGTGGAGTTTACGGATTGTCTCGGAACTATGAACGCAATTGTTGTGAGTGAAGATATCGAGTCTGTGTTTATGCTCGGCGATTTTAACGCGCACCCGGGTGAGTAATTTTATCATGAATTGAGTAACTTTTGTAGCGACTTGGAATGGTTTTGCGCAGATGTAATAAAGTTAGGGTTATTTTCAAAAACGTACAGTTATTTGAGTGATAGTAATGGGTGTATGAGCTGGTTAGACCACTGCGTGGTTACTAAGGCAGCTCTCTCAACGGTTTATAGCGTAAGTGTTTTCTATGCACCTGTAGTATCTGATCATTTCCCTTTAATAATACAATGTTATTTTAATGTAATTGTTCCAAAATCAATTTATTCTAATTCTCATACCAATAATAAAATAAAATGGGGGGTACGTAATATCAATCAAATTGACAATTACAATCAATTATGTAATGAACAATTGAAGCAAATAGATTTTCCGACTGAGTTCAGATATTGTGGTGATAAATGTTGTAAAAATTTAGACCATAGAGATAGTATTGACAAAATGTATAAACTTATTATAAATGTGCTATGTACGGCTGCTTCAAATAGTTGTGTCACTAGACAACACAAGAAGAGAAAGCATGTAAACGGTTGGAATTATCATGTTCGTGGGGCTCACATGGTGGCCAGGTGTAAGTTTCAGGAATGGGTCCTATGTGGTAAACCGCGTGTAGGAAGTGCTTGGGATGATATGCGCGAAAGTAGAAAAGTTTTTAAAGAACGTCTTAAATGGTGCCAAAATAATAGCGACCAAATAAAAATGGATATTCTCGCGTCGCAGCATTTTAAGAAAGACTTTCGTAACTTTTGGAAAACCACTAACAAACTGAAACATAAACCGGGCTTACCTGTGAGCATCAGCGGATGTAGTGACCCGAAGTCTGTAGCTAACCTATTTCGTGATCTGTTTACTGTGAAATCACCATTGGGAGCGTCACGGACTGCCAGTGAAGTCGGTTCTCATGGGCAGGCGATGGCCTCAAGGTTTACAGCTAAGGACATTAGAAAAGCTATTAAGTCCATATCTGGAGGCAAGTCGCCTGGACATGACTGTGTTAGTATTGAACACTTAAAGCACGCGGGAGTGCATCTGCCGAGGGTACTAGCCATGTTTTTTACGCTTTGTATTGGGCATTCTTACTTACCAACTGATATGCTTAAGACTGTGGTGGTACCTGTGGTGAAGAATAGGACGGGTGATTTAAGTGACCAAAATAACTACAGACCGATTTCGCTTGCGACCGTGATGGCAAAGGTCCTTGACAGCTTGCTTAATATTCAGCTCGATAAGTATCTTAGCATCCACGACAACCAATTTGGTTTTAAATCGGGACTATCGACTGAATCGGCTATCTTATGCTTAAAGCAAACTGTCAGGTATTACACCGAAAGGAGCACTCCTGTACATGCGTGCTTTCTAGACCTGTCGAGGGCGTTTGACCTGGTTCATTATGATACCCTGTGGCAAAAACTCTATGACATCTCTATGCCCAGGGAACTAATTTCTATCTTACAGTTTTGGTATGAGAATCAGGTTAACTACGTTCGCTGGTCGAATATGCTCTCTGAGCCGTACAGGTTGGAGTGCGGGGTGAGACAGGGGGGGCTGACCTCCCCGCGACTTTTCAACCTCTACGTCAACGCCCTAATAGAGGAGCTGAGCGGTACACGTGTCGGCTGCCATATTGATGATATTTGCATCAATAATATTAGCTATGCAGACGACATGGTACTGCTCAGCGCCTCTGTATGTGGCTTGAGAAAATTGGTGGCTATTTGTGAAACTTATGCGATAGAACATGGCCTAGTATATAACGCAAGAAAGAGCGAATGCATGGTCTTTCGGGCCAGGGGAAACCTTCTCGATACTGAACCTCCAATTAGACTGAATGGCGCGGTACTAAAAAGAGTTAATCAGTTTAAGTATCTTGGGCATTGGGTGACCTCTGATCTGAGGGACGATGTAGACGTTGAGAGAGAGCGTAGGGCACTGTCTGTGAGGGCTAATATGATAGCTCGTAGGTTTGCTCGTTGTTCGGATGGCGTCAAAATAACTCTATTTAGAGCATTTTGTACGTCGTTCTACACCTGTAGCCTATGGGTGGCATATACGCAGAAACAGTTCAGTGCCCTACGAGTTCAGTACAACAATGCGTTCAGGATGCTGATGGGGCTGCCTCGGTGTTGCAGTGCTTCGGGGATGTTTGCTGAGTGGCGTGTAGACTGTTTTTACACGACCCTACGGAAGCGATGTGCATCCTTAGTGAGCAGGGTCCGAGGCAGCCACAACATCATCCTGCAAATGTTCGCGCTTAGGTTTGACTGTCAGTACATCAACCATGTGTCGATGGTTAATGTACTGACTAATGAGCAAATTAGTAAAACAATAAAACAGTAGGTAGTACATATCTCACGATTCTAATTGTAATATATTCAATAAATTAATTTTAAATTTTTAAATTGTAATTTGACATCCTAATTTAATTGTATTTTAAATTTTGACAATTGTGTAATGTAATTATGAAATTAATCTTGTTTATTAATGTTATCTTATCCTCAATATGACCTATGGTTGAAATAAATGAATTCTATTCTATTCTATTCTATTCTAAAGGTAGGCGACATGCAGTACCTACATAGATCTGCCTCGGGCATTCTTCAAACAGTTACTCGCTAGATTTGTCATCTGCTCGGATGATTGTCTTACTACAACACACGACATAGGTTGTAACAAACCCGAAATATTATCCGTAAGGTTATTGATGATTTATAAACATCAGAGAGTAAGTGATTATCGCATCAGCACACCTTTGCTTTTGCATAACATAAGGAGGTAAATAAGCTACAATCATGAGATTTGTGGTTTAACTGCCACACTCAGAGTCGTTGATTATCTTAGTTGGCTACTTAAGAAAAAATATTGACACATATTTTGACACAGATTTGATAAAGTTAATGAACATTAGCTTAAATGACGTCTCTAAGGGTGGCCGTAAGTCTGTAAGTTTAATAAATGACGATAATTCAGCCAAAATAGTTCCTGAAAACGCGGAACGGCAATGTTTGCTTCAAGTAGATTTTTTTATCAAGCTATCATAGAATTAGTCATCATCATCATCATTTCAGCCAATAGACGTCCACTGCTGGACATAGGCCTCCACCAATGTTCTCCACACAGATCGGTCCTGTGCCGCCTGCATCCAATGTAATCCCGAGAAATGATGAGATCCGTAGGAGAACTAAAGTTACAGACATAGCCCAAAAGATTGCATGCCTCAAGTAGCAATGGGCAAGGCACATAGCGAGGAGAACAGACGGCCGTTGGGGCGGAAAGGTCCCCGAGTGGAGGCCACGTAGGTACAGGACGACTTCCGTGCAGGCCCCCCACAAGGTGGACCGACGATCTGGTGAAGATCGCGGGAATAGAATTAGTCTTGTTTGTTATAATTATAAACTACTTATTATACCTTGACATGAAGCTATAGTATAGCTTCGTGTCAAGACCTGTAATTTTTAAATCTTGTTGTCTTTTTCAGGAACGCTTGGCCGAATTGTTATTGACATGAAGCTATAGTATAGCTTCGTGTCAAGACCTGTAATTTTTAAATCTTGTTGTCTTTTTCAGGAACGCTTGGCCGAATTGTTATGTTCATTTTATTCCTTGCATTCCTATTGCTTTACTCGTCTTACTCTGCCAGCATAGTGGCGCTTTTGCAATCCAGTTCTAACCAGATACGGACTTTGT
>JADPWL010001450.1:0-14610 GCA_019059595.1 Marasmia exigua | reverse complement strand
ACTATTATAATGTCTTACATTCTTTCCGCACTTTATGGGAGCGGCCATCTTGGATTGAAATGTATCGCAGTGTATTGTGTTCTACTACTCAAACCCTTTATTTGATACCTATACATTAGTACATTAGTTACAGATTAGTACAGAATCAGGTCAACGTATGAGAGGTTGTGAGAATTATTATTATTATTATATCGATTGGATTGTCATACAATATGCTAAGGCGACATTTTGTGGCGACGGCCATTTTGGATCAGCTTCCATCTAACATAACTAAGATTAGATCCGATCAATTTACGTTTCAAAACAAAAAAAAACAAAATCAAAATCCGTTCATCCGTTCGGGGGCTATGATGCTACGGACAGACACACACACACACAGACACGTCAAGCTTATAACACCTCGTCCATTTTTCGTCGGGGGTTGAAAATGAATTTAAAAATAAAAAATCCTTGCAGAACAAAGAAAGTGTTGGTAACTTTAATTATATGGGTATATTTTTATTTCAAAATTGCTTTTTATGTTCATTTTTCTGGTGTACTTTATTTGATCTTTCAAATAAACAGTGTTTATGACAAGATATTTCTTCTATCAATGTAACGTCATCGTTAGATGCCGTTCCTCGAAACCATATCATATTGTTTTCCCACACGTTCAATTATTTACTCCCATGTTTTATTTATCATTATAATTTTAATCAATTTTACTAAAAGCTTTGTTGAATGATCGATTTTTAGCAGCATTCACAGAACGTGTTAAATTAGTATTTTGATTAATCTATGGAATCTCGTAAACCGTCATTGAGTCAGTGATCTTTACTATCTTATCTATTAGATTCCATGGCATACAACGACCCTATGTGATTATTTTGTACCTCATACTACTATTTTATACTATTACTCACGAAATATTTTTCTCATCATCGTCATAATGTCTTTGGATTGAAGCGCTTATGTCTTCGGATTTCAGACCATGTTTGAAGCAAATAAATGATTTTTGAATTCAGATAAACGTTACCTAGAAGACACATTTTGCCAATAGCCATTGAATCTTGGGCCGTGATCTTTACGAAGAGTTATACGAAGTATCGTAGTACATACATATCACACGTTTCCTCTATTATTACTTAACAAAAAAAATTGAAATGTTTTAACAGATGACTTTTCAACCTGATCCTACATGTGAGTAGGTATAGGAAAAGCATTTATGTTAAGGCAGCGATGCATATACCTACATTTATTACGATGGAGGCCCCATTTGGGAGGAAAAGAAGAAAGAAAGAAAGAAAGAAAGAAAGAAAAATTTATTATTTTGGACATCACAACACTACATACGAGTACAACATTAGTTACAAAAGAACAAACAAACAAAAAGAAAAACAAAATAGATACAGAAAATAAAAACAAAACAAAACAAAGGAAAAACAAAATAATGAGTACTAATAACCAGGCAGTGCAAATAATATATTGTGTGTTGTGTGAAGCGCATTGGTGACTCCATCTGGTGTGGCGGGTGTCTATGGGCGGCCACAATCGCTCACCATTAGGTGATCCGTGTGCTCGTCTGCCACCAATTACATATAAAATGCATTATTTTTTCCGGCTATCTGCAAATCGTGTTTTTCTAATTTAATCATAGCTGATTAACAAGTAGTTAATGTGCATTACATGTGTGTCAGCAAGAAGCGCATAATGCGTCAATTAGCGCAGCCTGCGCCCGCGCAGCGCGCTCCCAACATTGTTCGCGCCGGAAACACATGACAACCACTTATATGGCGTGTTTCTCCTATAAAAATTGGCTGTCTGTAAAATCGGTTAACGGACGATAATTTTAGGTGATAACTTGGTAATAGAACATGGTTAAATGCTTATTCACACGCCTGGACCTCGCATGCGTACAGTCCGATTTATAAGAAGTTATCACGTCAATAAAATAAACTCAAATCAGAGCATATTTAGTTTTAGTTAATCGACTGTGTTCATCATTCAACAGTGCTATGAGCACTGCGTGGCTTATTGCGTTATTCATGCATAAATTAAAATAATTCCCCCGATAAGGCAGCAGACACAACACCCAGAAAAGTAAATGATTTCAAAATGACACAAAAAATATAGATTTGTAGATAGGTATTATATATACTAAAGAAGTTCATTAAACGTATATAAATACATAAGTAAATAGATCAGAAAAGTTTAAACAAAGCAAAGCCGCCTTTATAAATATACCTTGTGAACCCGGGAGTTTCCTGACACTATTTAGATAAGTGTAGTTCCCAATATTAGCCAACGTGGCCCACTCTCACTTCGTTTCGGGACTCAATTTTTCAAAACCCGAAAATTTTCGTGCAAACTTCCAACTCCCATTTTACCCGCTTATAGGATGATTTCCGAAAAAATATTTTACATGCATTTCAAGTCTTTCGACGAAAATCTTTCATACTTAACTTCATTCAGATAACTTCCAAAATGGTAAAGTTTCGTACTTACAAACTTTGAATTCCCCTTTTATTTATTCATTTAGGCTACACAACAGACAATAACCAATGACAGATTACATACAAATGAGCAATTATAGTTTAGGATCAGATCAATGTAAACACAATATAGGTAATCTTTAATACGAAACCCAATATTACAAATTAACAGATATAATCAATTGAGAATACATAATAAAATAAAATGTCGTAAAAAGATTGACGCCCTCGAGATGTGGTGTTGGAGGCGCCTGCTTAGAGTGAAGTAGGCTGATCACCGCACCAACGTTTCAATCCTTAAGGAGCTTCGAATCAAACAGAGACTTTCGTCGATTGTGCAAGTGCGAATACTCACCATGTTTGGACATATAATCCGAAACGAGAGCTCCTTGGAACGTTTAATGGTACAGGGAAGAGTGGAAGGTCAACGCTCCCGATGCAGGCTCACCTACAAGGTGGACGGACAATATCAAGTCTGCTGCAAAGTGTTCCTTGACTGAATGTACACGCAGTGCCACAAACAGAGAAAGATGGAGAAGTCTCGCTAAAGCCGCTACCCAACATACAGGCAATCCATAATCACGACCACTCCGTCAGGGTGTACGACTGAGAAGAAGAATAAAATAAATGCTTTTACCCCCTTAGGTAGCGAAATTTCAAAACTTCTTTCCAAGTGCTCCCCTACGCTATAAAAGGAACCCCTGTGCAAATTTTCAAGATACAGTTTATTTGTGGGTGGGTCCCGCGATGATAGCCAAGTCAGTCAGCTTTCGCTTATTTTTTTTGATACAAAGGCACAGTATATTGGCTCTCCTCTGCCTGATGGTAAGCAAGAGAAGAACCCAAGTTGCAATTACAACGGAATCGATTTGAAAGCATCACCTCCGTTGGCGTTGGTTGTATAGATTTAGAATTAAAACGTTTCAAACCAAACCACTACACGCTGGAAGTCGTGGATCGGAAAATAAGCAGGCTCAACAACACCCTGTGCATGCGTGCGCGCAACAATCGCTGGGGCCGCGACAGTTTTTACGTTACTCTACTTCGCTGCTATGTACTTATCAGGAATTAGCTGCAGACAGATTGTAGGCTGTCATTTCTTAATGGCAGGCAAGAAACGCGTTCATAAATGTCTGCTGACTACTCTTACTAGTGATGTAAAAGAGTTCTTTGAGTCTTTTATTAGAGACTCGAGTCCTCATGTTTCAAGGCTCGAAATTATTTAGTCTCGAGAGACATGAGTTTTTAAGTCGTTCATATTCTTTTGAGTTTTTTTTTATGTCAAAGGTGGCAGACGAAGAGACGGATCACCTGATGGTAAGCGATTGCTGAATGACCTGACTGACTCTTCTAAATGCATCGGCCTACGGATGAACTTGGACAAAACCAAGGTCATGTTCAATGAACATGTTCTACCGGAACCGATTGCAATTCACGGTGCCGTCCTCGAAGTTGTTCAAAAATACGTATACCTCGGGCAGACTTTGCAATTGGGTAAAAACAACCTCGAGGATGAGGTGAATAGGAGAATCCAGTTGGGTTGGGCAGCATTTGGAAAACTACGTCGTGTCTTCATATCGTCGATACCACAGTGCCTAAAGACGAAAGTCTTCAATCAGTGCATCCTACCCGACATGACATACGGAGCCGAAACGTGGACACTTACGGTTCGGCTGGTCCACAAGTTAAAGGTCGCTCAGCGGGCTATGGAACGAGCAATGCTCGGCGTCTCTCTCCGAGATCGAATCCGAAATGAGGTGATCCGGCAGAGAACCCAACGTAAACGAGTTCTGGAGTGGAGACCGCGTCTTGGCAAACGTAATGTAGGGCGCCCTCTGGCTAGGTGGGAGGACGATCTGCGCAGGATGGCTGGCAAGAGCTGGATGCGAGAAGCCATGGATAGATCACAGTAACGAATAATTGGAGAGGCCTACGTCCAGCAGTGGACTGCGATGGGCTGATGATGATGATGAAGCGATTGCTGCCGCCCATGGACACTCGCGACATCAGTGAACCAGTGAAAAACACGGAGTTTTTACGAAAAATATCTTTTCTAAAATACCTAATCTAACCATGATTCAATTTGTCTGGTTCCCCTGTTAAAGAGCTGCGAAGGTCGGACGGCTGCCATTTCATTGTAATTATCAGACCCCCCTAAACTTATATCATTAAAGCGTATTTTGGGCTCCAAGGCGACAGCTTTGGACCCAACCGGGAATTACACGTTAAGATTAAGAGCTTTTCTAAAAAAAAGCAAGTTTATTACTTACTCTAAAGCTTCATGACTCAAGTCCCATATGTTACAACACTACTGTCTGCGAAGAAATTGTGATATTCTCTACAATGTTGCGAATGTACGCCTGGCTGTTTCTTGTAAGTTACACTTCAAGATTTAAGTTATGTACTGCCGACTTGTTATCATCGATTTGGCAGTCCTTGAACTTTCTCCCAAGTTATTAATGTAAAATCTTTTGATAAAATATTTTTCCAAGCCGTTCACCCTAACTTTCTAGGAATTCTCGTCTTTTTGTATTAACGCACTTAATTTGAATCTCGTAAAACTAATATTATTCAAACTCCTAAAACTAAACTAAAGTGGCTTAAAAATAACGACTGAAAAATTATCTAATTAAAAAAACATCTTTAGAAATACCGCCTTTATCAAAAAAATATATTCCTTAGTATATTACTTAAAACACGATATGACCATAAGAGTTATTTTAATATACAAAATGGATTCCTTCCGAAGGTTTTGCTCAAAACTTGTTCATAAGTTAGACGCACATACATCTTTTGGGGATAAAAAGTGAGGTTTCGTGTAGAAATATTGCTGCCTTTCTCATCTTTTCACGAAAACGACTATATATCGCCCTGACTTAAACATTGACCCTAGACTGCATAATAAATCCAATAATCGATCAATAAAACCGAACTTCGCCTTACATTTATTCTGCATTTCTATGGAATTCTTCCAGCCAAACTTCAAGTATGACATGGCATGTCCCATCCGCCGCCATCACACGCATCCGCGTTCCGGCAGATAGTGGCGCAGGTGGCTTAACCGCACCGCACAAAAACCCCGTATTGCTCGCTACATACCAGGGTAAGGGATAAAAACAAACGGCTAGGTTGCCCCCGCCGGGCACGGTTGACGATTTCTGTCACGCGCTGCTTTTTACGAGATTAAACAATTTAACTTGTTTTTGGAATTCACAATTTAATTTATGAGACTGTGTCTAGAATGTCTTCCGAAAATAAGCGGGGTTTTAAATTTTAACAAAATTAGTTTTTCAGTATGTTTTGATAGAATACTCGTACATGTGTAATGCAAATAGTAATAAATGCCCTGTTTTCAGTCAGAGAAATGACATAAGTAAATGTAAATAAGAGTACTGGAAACAATATTAGTTCGTGTAAACACATATCAACTGTCTTCTAGGGATATTCCTCCGATTTTATACAAATATATTCAGGCCTTAAAAGTTGTTATGAGAAATTGAAATACATATTCCTATGTCAACCATCAGTAATACAATACTAAGTAGGTACCTAAACATTATGACACTTGAGAATGTTAAATAATAATATAATTTAATGCAATTTGAAATTTACCATTGTGTGACCAAATAGTATGCTAATGTTGACTTTGTTAGTCACCTCAATAAAATAATATATTTGATCAGGTTTTTAGACAGGACAAGTGGCTGGGTTAGTCATAAAACATTTTTTTTATTTGATAGGGGCAGACCAGCAGACGAATCACCTGCTTCATTTTGTTGATTACAATTCTTCTTTTTTTCCCGACTTTGGCAAAGTCAAAGGAAGGATAATAATAATAATTTTTTCGTGATTTTAATCATTGATCGGGCAGGCGCCATAGTCCCTCCATAGTCCTGGTAACCCAACCCAATAGCCCGGTCTCTTTCTACTCTTTTTCTTTCAATAGTTCTACACCAACCGGAGACTGTCCTTGGCTACACTCTCATAGTGTAGACAGGGATAGTCGCCGCATGGTGCCACATCACTTTTAGAGAAAATTGTCTATAGAAAGGGCCGCTACGTGTTGGCTTCGGCCCCACGCATGCCTTCCGAAAATCCGGGACGTAATTGCCCGAGGTTATGGTGTCACGTAACGGAGGGTTACGGAGCTAAAAGGTAGGGGAAAGAAGAAAAGATAAGAATAGAGGGAAGAGGGCTATAATTATAAGTGGTATGTACAATGATGGCTCGTCCTAAAAGTCTTAAATCTAACTTAAAACTAACTTAAAACTAGCTATTTACACCGGTACACTACACTAAATATATATACAAGGTAAAAGTTCAAAATGGGCAACCGTGGTAGGGCGGTAGCACAGGGTGAGCACAGGCAGCGCGCCGGTAGGATCCAGCGTCGCAAGAGGCGGGCGGTAGGGCTCCGCCGAGTGCAGGAGGCAGCAAATGGGGCGCGCGACGCAGATACGCGCACGCCGCAAGCCGGCCGCGGGTAGGCGCGACGCGGATACGCGCACGAATGAAGGAAGACGCGCGTAGGTGCAGGGAGGCAACACCCTTCGTGCCCCAGCACCGTTACTCTACGGGTAAACGTATACTGGCACTGTTATAGCTTGAGGTTCTGAGCTTCTTCAGAGCTGGTGGTAGACTGGTCGTCCTGCCCATGTGCGTCCTTTTATATTGCCCATGCGCATTCTATTCCACAACATTTAAATTTTAAAATTCATACAATATAGAATATTCTCGAAACATAGCTAAACTCCATAGTTAAATTTGAATAGACAATTCGATAGAAAAATAAAAACAGTTAGACAACGTCAGCTGACGGACAATGTCAGATAGACAATCTAAATATTTACAACAATAACTTTAAATTAATTTACAGAAAAAATGTACAAGGAACATTAAAATAACACATATAAGAGTAATGCTAATACAAGACATAATCATAAAATGATATACAAGCTCTATAGCAAACGGAAAACGAAGCCCTATAGTTAACACCAAAGGTAACTTTCTTTATGAGTAGTTATGTAGTATAACGAAGCCCCTGCAGGCTGCGTTACATTTCTCCCACGACCCCAGAAAAATTTTCGACTCAGAGAAAATTTTGATTATAAGGTTAAGAGAATACTATCCTTACTATCAGTCTAACCAGTCAACCTTCACTTAAACATACCATTCCACAATCCAAAAACAATTCAAATCCAGTCACTCTAACAATCACTCTAACATACGAACCAATCACAAAGAGGAGTAGGGTTCACTATCAATGACGCAAACTCCATAGGAAGTACCCTATAAGAATGACTTTAGGCTTATTTAGGGAGTTGTCAGCCGCTCCGTTTCTTAAAACCCATTAGTGTCGATGACCATAGCCGACAATCTAGTCTCTCTCAGGTATTCCCTATCAAAGGACACAAATTTTAAAGGTTGAATTTACCTTTAAAAGAAACGCCTCTGTAGTCAAAGAAGCGCTAAGTAGTAAGTAGATAAGGCAAAAGAGAGCCCTAAAGTTTAGAATTAAAAGGTCAAGAAGCGCCTTTTAAAAGAAAACGTTAAGCAAGTAAGTAGGTACTATAAGAGAGAATCCTATAAGTAAAGAGAGACGAGATTAGTCGCTAAGTATATATAAAAAAATATCAGACTGAAGTAGCCAAAAATCAGTCCAATGTGTGTGCAAATAAATACATATAATACTAATAAAGTCAAACAGTAAGGTAGTCATTTCTTAAAGTCTTTTACATGCCATTTACCGCGGCAACCGTTGCAGTCCTCAAGAATGTATACAAGAGGTGACAATTTCTCAACGACTTTGCATTTAACATATTTAGGTGCTAATTTTGCGCTAAAATATGCACCAGCATTGCTTAAGAGTAGTCTTTACGCCACACTATATCTCCAACATTGAATTCTTTAAAAGAGTGCCTTAAATTGTAACGGTTAGAATTCTTTACATGAGATATGCGCAGTGCAACCTGAACTCTATCAAAATTGACGATAGAAGGCCAATATTTCTAGCATATAAATCACGAGGTAAAAAGGTAATTTCTTCTAAGTCGTAACCCTGAGAATAAATAGAACCACAAGTAATGAGTTTCACGACCAAATACTAAAAATGCAGGAGTAAATCCAGTTACTTCATTTACAGAGTTATTCATTGCAAACTGAATCTTAGATAGGTGAAGGTCCCAAGACCTATGGTCTTCACCGACCAGTGAAGCTAGTGCGGTAATAATTGTTTTATTGTAGCGTTCTGTAGTATTGACCTGAGGACAATAGTGAGGAGTGTAAGATATATGCGGAATTCTATAACGTCCAAGGAAATTATGGAATTCATGCGATTGAAATTGTGGACCGTTATCCATAATAATTGTTTGAGGTACTCCATGAACTAAGAACACGGAATTCTCTAAGTAATGTATAATACTAGTAGTTATAGCTCGTTTCAAAGGAAAATAAGTGTATATTTGGTGAATAGACAATTTACAACGAGAATGTACTGGTTACGTCGCCTAGTCATTGGCAATGGACCTATTAAGTCCAAAGAAATGCATTGGAAAGGTCTAGAACAAATTTTGGGTTTTCCCATAGGACCGTAAGGCGAGTGGTTAGAGTGTTTATAAGCCAAACAAGTTTCGCAATTGGAAATAAATGTTAGCTATATCTTTAAACATGCCAGACCAGTAATATAACAATGATATTTTTTGTATGTTTTAAATACGCCCAAATGCGGATCTGTAGCGGAACCATGAGCATTTCTTATCAAAGATTCTCTTTCAGAAGGATAGGAACTTCTTTCCAGATGAAAACGTCTGTTAAAGAATAAGGAGTATTAGTGCAACGAAATAGTTTATTATCCTTAATCGTATAGTTAGGATGACTTGAGGATCAGTTAAACAATTACGAAAGATTTTATTATAGCGCTCTAAGTCTAAAGACGTGGCTTCCCTCGAAGATAAAGGAGCGATAATATGACTGTCCTCGCTTTTAGAACGAGAAAGTAGATCATGGGACAATATTACCTTTCCTCTTTTATGTTTCAGCGTGAAATTAAAGCAAGAAAGGCGAAGTGACCAACGAGCGAGTCTACCAGAAGGATTTGTTAAATTCCAAAAACCACTTTAATGCGGCATGATCAGTGTATACAGTAAACGGTTTGCCATTGTCAAGATAGCACCGCCAATGTTCTAAGGCAATGATAACAGCTAGAGTTTCTCTTTCAGTAGTAGAGTAGTTTCTTTCATTTTTGTTAAGTGATTTGCTCATGTAGGCTATAACAACTTCTTTGTCGTTAACCGTTTGAGTAAGCATGGCTCCAATGCCAGTGTTAGATGCATCACAATGCACAGAAAACGGTTGATCAAAATCAGGGCAAGCAAGAATTGGGGTAGTTACAAGATATTCTTTTAGTTTCAGAAAGGAAGAGTTAGCCTCAGAACTCCAAGAAAATTTCGGAGAAGTTTTAGCAGATGATGTTAATTTATTAAGAGGTGCAGCTATAGTACTGAAATTAGGAATGAACCTACGAAACCAACTACACGTACCCAGAAATTTACACACTTCTTTGCGTGAAGTAGGTACAGGAAAGTCCATAATAGCTTGAATTTTGCTAGGATCAGCTCGTAACCATTATCGTCAACAACATATCCAAGGTACTTTAATTCTTTCTTAAAAAAAAGACTTTTTTCGAAGTTAATGGTAAGTTAAGCGTAAGTTAATTTTTCAAGCACTTTAATTAGAAGTCCTATGTGTTCTTGGAACGAGGAGCCTATGATAATAATGTCATCAAGATAACAGAACACTTTGTTGTCAAATTCAGGAGTGAATAAGATATCCATTAACCTCTGCTGTGTAGCAGGTGCATTAGTTAAACCAAAGGGCATAACAGTGAACCTGTACATTCCTCTACCGGGGACATAAAAGGCGGTCTTATCCCGATCGTCTACATGTAAAGGAATCTCCCAGAAAGCTTTAGCGATATCGATACTCGATAAAAATTTAGCGTTTTTGAGATGGTCAAGTATTCCATTGATAAAGGAAGACTATAGGCATCCCTACGAGTAACTGAGTTGAGTTTTCTACTATCGACACAAAATCGCCATTCGCCATTCTTTTTAGGCGTAATAAGAACCGGAGACAACCAAGGGCTTTCACATTTCTCATGACCTTCCACTCAATCATTTTATCCACCTCAGCAATTAGAGCTTTTTGTTTCTCGGGAGAGAGTCTATAACAACGTTGTTTAATAGGCAGCGTATCTCCAGTATCGATACGATGGCTAACCAGATCAGTACGACCAAGTTCACCCTTAGCTTCAAAGGAAATTTGCTTAAAACGCGAAATAATATCATCAGCGATAACCTTTTCTTCAGAAGTAAGATTTTCGTAAGGTAGGATTTGTTTTCTCCACAGAGTTGTTAAAGTGGGATGGTTTATTAAGAGAAAAGGCACACGATAAAGTTTGGGAACCAAATTAAATTCCCTCCAAAAGTCAACACCAAGTATCAAAGACGGGTATATTTCAGGAATAACATGTGTTTTAATAAGTCTAGTTTGGTCGTTAAAGGTAAAAGGAAGAATAAAAAATCCTAAAGATTTAACACGATGCTTACTAGCCGTGCTAACCGTAATATAATCAGACTTGGATAACGAAAACCCCAGTTCCAAAATTTAAAGTGCGAGTTATTACCTAAATAGTCATTGAACTACCGCTATCAAGTAACGCCGTAAACTCAACATTTGAAATAGAAACGTTAATAAAAGGACGGTTAAAATCTCTTTCGTTGTCGTAATAAACCGGAAGAAGTTCCATAACTTGCGAAAAAGTTCTTAATTATTTTTAACCAATTATGCCAGTCATCAACATCAAAATTTTCTTTCGTTTAACCAAGTCATATGTTAGTTTTTGAGTTAGAGGATGAAGAAGGTTGAGGCTTGTCAGCTTTACATTTCGGGCAATCCGGAGCTCTCTAAAGTCTTTCAAACCACATTTAAAACAGACTAAGGATCTTGGTTTTAGTGCAAGAATTTCAAAGAATGGACCATTAATTCGCAGCGAAAGCAAACAAATCGCTGAATTGGGAGGCATTTTCAGATACGCATGGCAGAATTTTTATTCTGCGAAGAAAAGTTCGTTACCCCCCCCCCTCAAAGTTAAAGTTATTAGAATTGATGAGGAATTCATAATTAGAGTGAAAGAATGTTTAGAGTGAAAAGATGTGTAACATAGGTTTAGTGTCGGTAAAGTGTAGAATCGTTGTTTAGGGTTTTAGTATATTCAGGAATAAGAGTATCATTCAGGTCTTTAAAATTATTGTTCGCGGTCATACAGCGCTCAAATTGGTTGACATACAGAAATTAAGGAGTCAATAGAATCAAACTTATTAAGAGCAACCAAAAGGAAGTATAAACAAGGACGGATGTTTACGTAGGAGTATTTGCAGTTTCTCTGCTCAGGTAAATTTCTCGCTTAGTCTTCGAAAACATTTCAAACATTTCGGATTATAAACCATATAGACTCAGATTTACCCTTGAGTACGAGATTTTATTGCACGCAGTAGTATGGTCATAATCAGAATGGCCAAGTCCTTAATTAAAACTGGGAAACACGATCCAAGTTCCAGTTAACGAAGGGTCCACGACTTAGTTGGAATTTAAAACCAATAAGAAGCATCGTCCTCCAAAAAATGTGAAAGGCGGCTTATAAGTATTTGCCTTATCAAGTTTGTTCGTAAAGTAAAATCATCAATATTTTCGTTAGAAAAGTCTAGGACAAGTTGTCCCATCAAAAGTAATTTTTTTTAGCCATTTAGATAATTGGTAGAGAAAATTATGAAAGGTGGCATATCAGCTAGGTTGAGAAATCGGCAAGGTGAGTCCAAGAGGTTTGTACCTGTGAAGTCCAGCTGGTTTGAAAAAGCGTCAAAAAGTTTCCAGTCAAAAGAGTAAACTCTTTTTAAGTCGTCATAGGTTCTATAAGGTTGAGTCGCTGTCACTTTACATCCAGTGCAATTCTGTCAAGTCGAATAAAAGGAAGTGAATTTATATTAAGTTTCAATTCAAATAATTCAGATACCCGACGTATCGTCAACATGAAGATAAATATAAGATTGAGAAGAAGTTGTGACAAATCGTCAATCAGAGGAACGGGAGAATCAATAATGTCCTCCGTAGGAAAATGTACGAAGCAAAAAAAAACAATTTGTTTTCTAAGCGATACAAGATATCGCAGCGTTCGTTCCTAATCTAAGTTCGTATTCAAATTGCCGCCTATTAAGAATTTAAAGTTTATAAGACGAGCATCTTCTAAGATATTTGTACTTTTAAAGCAATAAAATATTACAATTAGTTTTTTATTTTTTTTTATTTACTTTATTTAGTGAGAAAAATAGAGGAAGAATAGGGAAAAGAAATATCTAAGAAGTAAGAGGTACGTCTAATAGGGAGACAAACAAAAGGGATGTATATACAGAACTTGTGTGCAAGGTTTATTTTAGATTTTGAGAAACAAGGAGGGATTTATAGAGTTGGGAGCCAAACTGTCACCGTAACGGAGGTTTTACGGACTAAAAGGTAGGGGAAAGAAGAAAAGATAAGAATAGTAGGAAGAGGGCATAATTATAAAGTGGAAGTACAATGATGGCTTCGTCTAAAAGTCTTAAATCTAACTTAAAACTAATTAAAAACTAGCTATTACACCGGTACACTACATAAATATATATACAAGGTAAAAGTTCAAAAATGGGCAACCGATGTAGGGCGGTAGCACAGGGTGATCACAGGCAGCGGCCGGGAGGATACCAGCGTGCGCCAGAGGCGGGCGGTAGGGCTCCGCCGAGTGCAGGAGGCAGCAAATGGGGGCGCGCGACGCAGATACGCGCACGCCGCAAGCGGCCGCGGTAGGCGCGACGCGGCTTACGCGCACGAAGAAGGAAGACGCGCGTAGGGTTCAGGGAGGCAACACCCTAGTGCCCGCACCGTATCTACGGTAAACGTATACTGGCACTGTTATAGCTTGAGGTGCTGAGCTTCTCAGAGCTGGTGGTAAGGACTGGTCGTTCCTAGCCAATGTGAGTTCCTTTCAATATTGCCCATGCGCATTCTATTCCACAACATGTAAATTTTAAAAATGTCATACATATAGAATATTCTCGAAAAATAGCTAAACTCCATAGTTAAATGAATAGACAATCGATAGAAAAATAAAACAGTTAGACAACGTCAGTGACGGACAATGTCCAGAAGACAATCTAAATATTTACAACAAAACATAACTTAAATTTATTTACAGATAAAATGTACAAGGAACATTTAAAATAACACATATAAGAGTAATGTAATACAAGACATAATCATAAAATGATATACAAAAGCTCTATAGCAAACGGAAAAACGAAGCCCTACCTATAGTTAACACCAAGGTAACTTCTTTAATGAGTAGTTATGTCAGTATAACGAAGCCCTGGCAGGGCTGCGTTACAATGGTTCGAAAGACAAACATAATAATAATAATGTCGCCCCAACCGATATTTCGGGTCAGGGACGGCCCACTATCTCAGCGATCAAGCCATCGACATCAGGACATATTATAGGCACAAGGTATTTGGCAGACCACAGGTGCATCAATACTCCCGCACCCTTTTTATTTCGATGGGGAACACTAGTGTGAAACGACCGAAGAGGGATTGGCGCAGAAACTAAAGGCTAACGTGCTTCGAGGCAGGGGGTACAAGCGCAACTTCCTAGACTCCGGCTTACACTGTACACTGACAATTCTTAACAGAAAAACTCTAGGTATAAAATTTTGGCCCGACCTGGGGATCGAACCCGGGAGGCCCAGGCGTCAACCGTCGCTGCAATGCGACCCACTACCATCATGCGCCACCGAGCAGGAGAGAAAACAAATAAGGCGTCAAATACATAGTATATATACACCACTTAGATTGATTTTGATGTTGTAAGTTGTGTAAGCGCATGCTCTCATTCGCTGAGCTACCATGACTTCTAGGTAGATAGAGGCAAACGTCTTCTTGGGAGAAAACCACGTTTTGGCGTAGGAGAGCCACGATTCGGCCATGAATTTTGCCAGCTCGACGGATGATACACGGTCTCACACAAACCCGGCGCTGAAAGCCGCACTGTCCTT
>JADPWL010001444.1:0-13542 GCA_019059595.1 Marasmia exigua | reverse complement strand
AAAATGAGGGTAAGGGAATAGAGAATGCACTTGTGTTTACGCGCACACTCTAGCACTATAATATATCCTGCGGACGTGGCTGATCGTTGAGATTGGCTGCCGTAGCCGCAATCGGTTGGAAGATAATATTAATAATGGAAATAATTGGATCAGTGGTAGTGACCGCTGCCTTTGGTGTACATTACAAACATTTATGTGCATGAACATGTGTGTTTGTATTGGTCTGGGTGTTGTCTATGTATTTTAACTATGTATTTACAAAAAAAAGTATTAAATGTATATATTTGTAATTCCGATGTTGGTTCTGATATCCGTAACACAGGTGCTTGAGCTACCTATCTCGGAGTCAGAATTAAAGCTACCCTGCAGCTATAATACTGCGTTGATTTACAAATATACTAAAATGTGCTTCGAATTGTATATGTATATATTCATACTGAAAAATATTTTTCATTAAATTGGAACTAAATTTCACTTCGTTAGCTCAGTTTAACATGTCGCAATTTGTTTCTATATTTGAATTTTTGCAAACATTTTAACGTTTCGATCAGAGCTTCGGTCTATAAAATTGCCTGTATTTTACTACCTTGACTTGACTGGTTATCATTTGATATTTCAGTCGTCAATGCACTCGGACGTGTGACCAAGTTAATGTTATAATATAAACAATAATTTGCAACATCGTGACCTAGTCCTACGCGGAAGAGTAATAAGTGTGTCAATCTGTACATTTGTAGTAATTAGTGCCATGTTTTGTGTCAGTTAAAAAAAATTGGGATACAAACATTCCTAAACTATGTATAATGGAAGGGAGCCCGTTTAATCGGAGTGGGCTCACGCGCCGCAGCCCTCCACCTACCCCCGCGCCCCGACCGTCAGCAGAGCCCGCCGCGCCCAGCAAACAAGAAGACGACCCCCCGGAAACAATATCTACATCTGACCTTCAGAACTGGATGTCTTTCATCGAGACCTGTCTCAAGGAAGTATGTACAGTTTCTACGGAGGGAAAGTTGAACTCGGACCAAAAGTTGCGAATAAGTAACCTTTGCAGAAAGGTGAGCAATGGAACCTCACAAATAGCCGTCCACTATCAGTCCCTAAAACAAAAAGCCATTCAGACCCACATCTCCCTCCAAGCCCTCAAAGAAAAAGTAGACCTGTCACAGCGCCTCCAGGACCTAAAACCATTGAAGTTTCCTCGATACCTGCTAGTGGAGCTAGCTCGTTTGCCGACATTGTTAAAAATAATCCAAACAGGTTTGTCCAGCCCAATAAAGTTAGCTCGGTAGCCATTTACCCTACCGACAAGCAGAAATCGAGCGAGGACACCAAAAACCTAGTCCAAAAACTTATAAGACCTGAGGAAATGAAGCTGCACGTGAGAGGCCTACGCAAAACCAGGAACGGTGGAGTTATCATCAGCACCGAGACCAAAGACGATATTGATAAGCTCAAACATTCTTCGCAACTTGCCACTTCTGGCCTTACAGTAAATGAAACGCAGAAGCGAAAACCGAGAGTCGTTATCGTCGGAGTGCCTGCGGCTATGCAAGAGGCGGAAGTGCTAAACTGTTTGTATCAACAGAATCTAGCTGGAAATCAGGAGGCGACACTTGAGTCATTTTTGTCCAGCGTCACGCTGAGCCACAAATCGGGCAAAAAAGAGGCCGAGACCTGCAATTACATTATAGAAGTTCCTGCTCAGATACGCAAGGCTCTTATCACAAAGAACAGAGTATTCGTGAACTGGTCCTCGTGCCCAGTAAGAGATTTTACTCTCGTGACAAGGTGCTACAAGTGCCAACAGTATGGCCACGCGGCCAAGACCTGCCGAGAGGAGTCCAGCACCTGCGGCCACTGCGGTGAAGTAGGCCATGTTCTAAAAGACTGCACAAATAAGTCCGAACCACCCAAATGTGCGACATGTATGCGATTTAAAAAACCCTGTAACCACAAAACCGGTGGTGACGAGTGCCCCGCCAAAAAGATAGCCGAAAAACGGTATATTAACACAATAGACTATGACGGCGCCTAATAGAAATATTACCTAATTATGTACTTACATTAAGTTACGTTAATTAGCTCATATTTTAAAATCATATGTTTTCGTATTTTTATTTCGTAATTATAAATGTAATGTAAGATGTTCTTATTAATGCTAGCTAAACGATTTTTTAGTAAAGAGGTATGTATGTCATGATATTATCAGAATCATCAAATTGGCTAACTGGGTCAATGTTCATGTCATAGGCAAGCAGGTTTATTTGTATTTATTTAGTTAGTCTACATTATTTACATGCGCGTAAGATTAGTTGGGTAATTTGGCATTTATTATTAGTTCCTATCTATATTTGAAATGGTATGTTTATTTATAACTGAAAAATGATCGTTATCTTAGTTATTTTTATTCCCAAATAACTATTAATTTATATACCTAATTATTAGCATAGCGTAGAGTAATATTAAGTTTAAGTTGTAATTTATTGTTTTTACCAATACAGTTTTCTAGGACCTATTTTTTAGCCTGAAACACAGGGTATCCTAGTTCAGGCAAAATGACAAATATAAGTACTAATATGTAAGATTATGCCCATAAGTTTGTAATAGATTTAAGTTATTTGCAATAAATATTTTATTATTTTATTATTATTATTTTATTTATTTATATTATTATTACCTTTGTAACGATCGTACATTTGGAACATATTAATGGCTGCAGCAAGACAAACATTTCAAATTTACCACAGAAAAGCGGCTGTCCTCACAGAGAGTTGTCAAAGCGGTCACACACCAAAGGGAACTGCCGGGATCGAAACCAAAATAGACGGCCCGTCGACCTTTGCACTCGATATTTATACAATTGAATTACTTTTCTACTACGTCGATGGCAAACAAGCGTGCATCTCGCCTGATGGTGAGCGATTACCGCAGCCTATGGACGTTTGCAACTCCAGAGGACCTGCATATGCGCTGCCGACCCTTTAAAAACCTTAACATTCATTTTTTGAAGAACCTCATGCTGTATTCCCCCAGTAAAACCTCTGATGGCAGGTCATTCCACAGCCGGTGGAAATTCTTTTGAAACCGTACTGTACGAGACCATTTGGGTTCCAATGTGTGGGGGTGAACGCTCTGACGACGGCGGGCGGTGCGGTGGTAAAATGCGGATGTTGGCATTAGGTCGAATAGTTCCTCTGAGCACAAACCATTGTACAAAATCTCTTCTACGACTTAATTGTTCAATACCGCATGTGAGATTGGGATCACTGACTATTCGCAGAGCGCGTCTTTGAACCAAGTCAAAGGGCTCAAGCTGGTACGCAGGTGCTTCTTCCCATAGATGGCAGCTGTGCACTCCATATGGGAATGGAAGGAAAACTAAAAAATCTTATCCTTTTGGTACCTAACACAACACCAGGTGGGCCGTCGGAGAATATTAACGTTTTGTAGGTCTTTATTTTTTTTTTCTTGCCCAATATAGGCAGTCGAGCTTTCGGCCCATCTGATGGTAAACGGTAATCTGTCTACTTATCTGCCATCTATCATATAACACAACACAAATATAACGTTAACTCAAGAGTAGATGGGTTGGAGTGGACTTACAAGGCTAGCCTATCTGCGGGTTGGAAAAACTTCACACACAAAGTTTTGTCCTACTCAATATGTTTGGCATATCTAATAATATCCTCCAACCGATTACGGCTACGGCATCCAATTTTCACGAACGCATGATATATTATAGTGCTCAAGTGTGTGCACAAACACAAGTGCACTCTCTATTCCCTTACCCTCATATTCCCATGAGACACCAACGTGTCACGACCGGAGAGAGATTTGCCGCAGGACCAACAGCTTAACGTGACCCGGGGATCCAATCCGGGACCTCTTGCGCATCCGTCGCGAGGCAATCAATAATATTTGATAATATTTACACTGAACTTTTAATTTGAACTAACTCTCATTCTGCTAGACTGTATGTCACCAGAATACAACTTTAAGCATATTTAATTAAAAAGTAATTCCGACGTATGCTCTACGACTCCTAGATTTAAATTGAAGCGTAACTCGGAAAGATGTAGGCTCCTGAAGTTATAACGGAGAATCGTGTAGATGTGAGATACTCGTACGTGTAATGATCCGGGCTTGGTTGCTTACAACGGAACCGTCCCGTAGCGAACGAGAATATACCGTCGCATCCAAACAAAGGAGACACTGCACGTGGGAAAGGAAGAGAAGCTCCGATTCAATCGTAGCATCTGGTTCGTTTTAGGCCCTCTGCGCCGGATTGCGTGCGTACGCCCGGCCCACTTCATGTGCCGATGCGAGATATCTACTTAATCAGCCGCAGACTCGTGTACATTTTATTACTCGTGTTCTGCTCCGTGAAGTTTGGATGGAATGAGCGCTTCACCAGTTCTGTTATTAGTTCGCCACGCAAAATTACGTAAAGAAAGGATGAGTAAAAGATTAAAAATGAATTCCAGTTTTCATTTTTAATCATTCATTCATGCGTAATACTTTTATAAACATCTTAAAATATAGTTTTATATTAAAATGAAATAAATACATCAAGCCGTAATTGGCTGGCAGAGTAGAATAGGCCACCCTCACTCTTACCGAGGTGTCGTAAAAGGCGACTAAGGTAAAGCTGCTGGCATGATCATCAGCACCCAGAGAAGGAAAACTCTGCATTTATATCAAAACCCTCGCCAACCCGTCTGCCAAGCGTGGTGAGTATGGCAATTACCCCTCATGTGATTGAGGGAGGCCCGTGCCCTAGCAGTGGGGACTTAAATGGGCTGATGATGATGATGATGAAATACATCAAGAGTGAAGACTTTTTTTACAATGCTGGTGTTGTGGGTATCATTTGGCGGTAAGAATAATAGCGTACCATAGTCAAGGGATCAATTTAGTCGCCCTATATCTCAGAAAAATAAATTCATTAAGGGCCGATTGTACTAATCTTAAGCTGATGCTAAATATATAGTATAGCGCTGTCGGGTTATTGCACATTGACCACAAAGTAAACTCACCACATTTTGTAAACTCCATACATTGAAAGTAAATTCACCACATGCATTAAAAATATGTGTAAGTTAGTCACAGGCGGGTGAGGTTTGTTGTAAATTCGCCACAAATCCTCAGTTCACATATTTTTTGCTTAAAGTAACGATAGCAAACAATCTTTTGATTTTTTTAGAGAATAATTATATTGATAAAATTAAGAGAGTACCTATAAGTTAATATCCAATGAAAACTAATACGAAATTAAGAATTAACAGTAAAGCACATCTTTCTTTTTTTCTCCTGCGCTTTTGCACACTCTATCACCCTTGACCTTGTCGATGCGCGTGTGGTTATTTGTTCTGTTAAGTTTATCCTGTTGGATAACAGTCAGACCAACCAGTCGATTGGTTTATATCCAAAATAATGGATCACCATCAACCAGGCCCTAGTTCCAGTGGACATGGTGTAAGTACTTATTTTACATTACAATGAATTCAAATATTATAGAAAAAATACTACTTATATTTTATTACCTAACCTCCTGATTTTACCCTATATAGATTCCCTATAAATTAAAGTAAAAAATATACTACTTACCTACATCATCGTCATCGTCAGCCCATTTAAGTCCCCACTGCTGGGGCACGAGCCTCCCTGAATCATATGAGGGGTAATTGCCATACTCACCACGCTTGGCAGACGGGTTGGCGAGGGTTTTGATATAAATGCAGAGTTTTCCTTCTCTGTATGCTGATGATCATACTGTAACGCAGCCTGCAGGGGCTTCGTTATACTACATAACTACTCATAAAGAAAGTTACCTTTGGTGTTAACTATAGAGCTTCGTTTTCCGTTTGCTATAGAGCTTGTATATCATTTTATGATTATGTCTTGTATTAGCATTACTCTTATATGTGTTATTTTAATGTTCCTTGTACATTTTTATCTGTAAATAAATTTAAAGTTATTGTTGTAAATATTTAGATTGTCTATCTGACATTGTCCGACAGCTGACGTTGTCTAACTGTTTTTATTTTTCTATCGAATTGTCTATTCAAATTTAACTATGGAGTTTAGCTATGTTTCGAGAATATTCTATATTGTATGAATTTAAAATTTAAATGTTGTAGAATAGAATGCACATGGGCAATATAAAAGGACGCACATGGGCAGGACCACCAGTCTACCACCAGCTCTGAAGAAGCTCAGAACCTCAAGCTATAACAGTGCCAGTATACGTTTACCCGTAGAGTAACGGTGCCGGGGCACGAAGGGTGTTGCCTCCCTGCACCTACGCGCGTCTACCTTCATTCGTGCGCGTATCCGCGTCGCGCCTACCCGCGGCCGGCTTGCGGCGTGCGCGTATCTGCGTCGCGCGCCCCATTTGCTGCCTCCTGCGCTCGGCGGAGCCCTACCGCCCGCCTCTTGCGACGCTGGATCCTACCGGCGCGCTGCCTGTGCTCACCCTGTGTTACCGCCCTACCACGGTTGCCCATTTTGAACTTTTACCTTGTATATTTATTTAGTGTAGTGTACCGGTGTAAATAGCTAGTTTTAAGTTAGTTTAAGTTAGATTTAAGATTTTTGGACGAGCCCATCATTGTACATACCTCTTATAATTATAGCCCTCTTCCCTCTATTCTTATCTTTTCTTCTTCCCCCTACCTTTTAGCTCCGTAACCCTCCGTTACGCGACAGTTTGGCGCCCAACTCTATGGAATCCCTCCCTGTTCTCAAAATTCTAAATAAACTTGCACAAGTTTCTGTATATAACATACCTTTTGGCTCCCTATTAGACGTCTCTTACTTCTTAGATATTTCTTTCCCTATTCTTCCTCTATTTTTCTCACTAAAATAAAGTAAATAAAATAAAAACTATTGTAAATATTTTATTGCTTTAAAATTACAAATATCTTAGAAATGGCTCGTCTTATAAACTTTAATTTACTTAATAAGGCGGAACTTGAATACGAACTTATAATTAGGAACGAAACTCCTGCGGATAATGTTGTATCGCTTAGAAAACAAATTGTTTTATTGCTTCGTAATTTTCCTACGGAGGACATTATTGATTCTCCCGTTCCTCTGAGTGACGATTTGTCACAAGCTTCTTCCACAATCTTATATTTATCTTCGATGTTGGACCGATACGAATCGGGTAATCTGAAATTATTTAAGAAAATTGAAACTTATATAAATCACTTATTTTATCGACTTGACAGAATTGACACTGATGTAAGTGACAGCGACTCAAACCTTATAGAACTCTATGACGACTTAAAAAAGAAGTTTACTCTTTTGACTGAACGTTTTGACGCTTTTTCAAAACCAGCTGAGACTTCACAGGTACAAACCTCTTTGGACTCACCTTTGCCGATTTCTCAACCTAACTGTATGCCACCTTTTCATAATTTTCTCTTACCAAATTATCTAAATGAGCTAAAAAAAAATTACTTTTGATGGACAACTTGTCCTAGAGCTTTTCTATCGAAAATTGATGAATTTTTACTTACGAACAAACTTGATAAGCAAATACTTATAAGCTCGGCCTTCAACATTTTTGAGGACGATGCTTCTTATTGGTTTAAATTCCAACTAAGTCGTGACCCTTCGTTAACTTGGGATCGCGTTTCCGAGTTGTTAATTAAGGACTTTGGCCATTCTGATTATGACCATAAACTACTGCAGGCAATAAAATCTCGTACTCAGGGTAAATCTGAGTCTATTATGGTTTATATTCCGAAAATGTTTGAAATGTTTTCGAGACTAAGCGAGAAATTACCTGAGCAGGAGAAACTGCAAATACTTCTACGTAACATCCGTCCTTGTTATACTTCTTTTGTTGCTCTTAATAAAGTTGATTCTATTGGCTCTTTAATTTCTGTATGTCAACAATTTGAGCGCTGTATTGACCGCGACAATAATTTTAAAGAACCTGAAATGAATACTCTTATTCCTGAATTATCTTATAAACCTAAACACGATTCTACACTTTTACCGAACACTAAACCTAATGTTACACATACTTTTCACTCTAAACATTCTTTCACTCCTAATTATGATTCTCATAAATTTAATAACTTTAAGCCTTTTCGTACGAACTTTTCTTCGCAGAATAAAAATTCTGCACATGCGATATCTGAAAATGCTCCCAAGTTTCAGGCGCATTTGTTTTGCGTTCGATGTCGAATAAATGGTCATTCTTTGAATTCTTGCACTAAACCAAGATTCTTAGTCTGTTTTAAATGTGGTTTGAAAGACTTTAGAGCTTCGGATTGCCCGAAATGTAAAGCTGACAAGCCTCAACCTTCTTCATCCTCTAACTCAAAAAACTAACATATGACTTGGATAAACGAAAAGAAAATTTTGATGTTGATGACTGGCATAATTGGTTAAAAATAATTAAGAACTTTTTCGCTAGTTATGGAACTTCTTCGGTTTACTACGACAACGAAAGAGATTTTAACCGTCCTTTTATTAACGTTTCTATTTCAAATGTTGAGTTTACGGCGTTACTTGATAGCGGTAGTTCAATGACTATTTTAGGTAATAACTCGCACTTTAAAATTTGGAACTGGGCTTTCGTTATCCAAGTCTGATTATATTACGGTTAGCACTGCTAGTAAGCATCGTGTTAAATCTTTAGGATTTTTATTCTTCCTTTACCTTTAACGACCAAACTAGACTTATTAAAACATATGTTATTCCTGAAATATACCCGTCTTTGATACTTGGTGTTGACTTTTGAGGGAATTTAATTTGGTTCCCAAACTTTTATCGTGTGCCTTTTCTCTTAATAAACCATCCCACTTTAACAAACTCTGTGGAGAAACAAATCCTACCTTACGAAAATCTTACTTCTGAAGAAAAGGTTATCGCTGATGATATTATTTCGCGTTTTAAGCAAATTTCCTTTGAAGCTAAGGGTGAACTTGGTCGTACTGATCTGGTTAGCCATCGTATCGATACTGGAGATACGCTGCCTATTAAACAACGTTGTTATAGACTCTCTCCCGAGAAACAAAAAGCTCTAATTGCTGAGGTGGATAAAATGATTGAGTGGAAGGTCATTGAGAAATGTGAAAGCCCTTGGTTGTCTCCGGTTCTTATTACGCCTAAAAAGAATGGCGAATGGCGATTTTGTGTCGATAGTAGAAAACTCAACTCAGTTACTCGTAGGGATGCCTATAGTCTTCCTTTTATCAATGAAATACTTGACCATTTCAAAAACGCTAAATTTTTATCGAGTATCGATATCGTTAAAGCTTTCTGGGAGATTCCTTTACATGTAGACGATCGGGATAAGACCGCCTTTTATGTCCCCGGTAGAGGAATGTACAGATTCACTGTTATGCCCTTTGGTTTAACTAATGCACCTGCTACACAGCAGAGGTTAATGGATATCTTATTCACTCCTGAATTTGACAACAAAGTGTTCTGTTATCTTGATGACATTATTATCATAGGCTCCTCGTTCCAAGAACACATAGGACTTCTAATTAAAGTGCTTGAAAAATTAACTTACGCTAAAACTTACCATTAACTTTGAAAAAAGTCTTTTTTTTAAGAAAGAATTAAAGTACCTTGGATATGTTGTTGACGATAATGGTTTACGAGCTGATCCTAGCAAAATTCAAGCTATTATGGACTTTCCTGTACCTACTTCACGCAAAGAAGTGCGTAAATTTCTGGGTACGTGTAGTTGGTTTCGTAGGTTCATTCCTAATTTCAGTACTATAGCTGCACCTCTTAATAACATTAACATCTTCTGCTAAAACTTCTCAGAAATTTTCTTGGAGTTCTGAGGCTAACTCTTCCTTTCTGAAACTAAAAGAATATCTTGTAACTACCCCAATTCTTGCTTGCCCTGATTTTGATCAAACCGTTTTCTGTGCATTGTGATGCATCTAACACTGGCATTGGAGCCATGCTTACTCAAACGGTTAACGACAAAGAAGTTGTTATAGCCTACATGAGCAAATCACTTAACAAAATGAAAGAAACTACTCTACTACTGAAAGAGAAACTCTAGCTGTTATCATTGCCTTAGAACATTGGCGGTGCTATCTTGACAATGGCAAACCGTTTACTGTATACACTGATCATGCCGCATTAAAGTGGTTTTGAATTTAACAAATCCTTCTGGTAGACTCGCTCGTTGGTCACTTCGCCTTTCTTGCTTTAATTTCACGCTGAAAACATAAAAGAGGAAAGGATAATATTGTCCCCTGATCTACTTTCTCGTTCTAAAGCGAGGACAGTCATATTATCGCTCCCTTTATCTTCGAATGAAGCCACGTCTTTAGACTTAGAGCGCTATAATAAAATCTTCGTATTGTTTAACTGATCCTCAAAGTCATCCTAACCTATACGATTAAGGATAATGAACTATTTCGTTGCACTAATACTCCTTATATTCTTTAACAGACGATTTCATCTGGAAAGAAGTCCCTATCCCTTCTGAAAGAGAATCTTTGATAAGAAAATGCTCATGGTTCCGCTACAGATCCGCATTTGGGCGTATTTAAAACATACAAACAAATATCATTGTTATATTACTGGTCTGGCATGTTTAAAGATATAGCTAAATTTATTTCCAATTGCGAAACTTGTTGGCTTATAAACACTCTAACCACTTCGCCTTACGGTCCTATGGGAAACCCAAAATTTGTTTCTAGACCTTTTCAATGCATTTCCTTTGGACTTAATAGGTCCATTGCCAATGACTAGGCGACGTAACCAGTACATTCTCGTTGTAAATTGTCTATTCACCAAATATACACTTATTTTTCCTTTGAAAACGAGCTATAACTACTAGTATTATACATTACTTAGAGAATTCCGTGTTCTTAGTTCATGGAGTACCTCAACAATTATTATGGATAACGGTCCACAATTTCAATCGCATGAATTCCATAATTTCCTTGGACGTTATAGAATTCCGCATATATCTTACACTCCTCACTATTGTCCTCAGGTCAATACTACAGAACGCTACAATAAAACAATTATTACCCGCACTAGCTTCACTGGTCGGTGAAGACCATAGGTCTTGGGACCTTCACCTATCTAAGATTCAGTTTGCAATGAATAACTCTGTAAATGAAGTAACTGGATTTACTCCTGCATTTTTAGTATTTGGTCGTGAACTCATTACTTGTGTTTCTATTTATTCTCAGGGTTACGACTTAGAAGAAATTACCTTTTTACCTCGTGATTTATATGCTAGAAATATTGGCCTTCTATCGTCAATTTTTGATAGAGTTCAGGTTGCACTGCGCATATCTCATGTAAAGAATTCTAACCGTTACAATTTAAGGCACTCTTTTAAAGAATTCAATGTTGGAGATATAGTGTGGCGTAAGGACTACCCTTTAAGCAATGCTGGTGCATATTTTAGCGCAAAATTAGCACCTAAATATGTTAAATGCAAAGTCGTTGAGAAATTTGTCACCTCTTGTATACATTCTTGAGGACTGCAACGGTTGCCGCGGTAAATGGCATGTAAAAGACTTTAAGAAATGACTACCTACTGTTTGACTTTACTAGTGTTATATGTATTTATTTGCACACACATTGGACTGATTTTTGGCTACTTCAGTCTGATATTTTTATATATACTTAGCGACTAATCTCGTCTCTCTTTACTTATAGGATTCTCTCTTATAGTACCTACTTACTTGCTTAACGTTTTCTTTTAAAAGGCGCTTCTTGACCTTTTAATTCTAAACTTTAGGGCTCTCTTTTGCCTTATCTACTTACTACTTAGCGCTTCTTTGACTACAGAGGCGTTTCTTTTAAAGGTAAATTCAACCTTTAAAATTTGTGTCCTTTGATAGGGAATACCTGAGAGAGACTAGATTGTCGGCTATGGTCATCGACACTCATGGGTTTTAAGAAACGGAGCGGCTGACAACTCCCTAAATAAGCCTAAAGTCATTCTTATAGGGTACTTCCTATGGAGTTTGCGTCATTGATAGTGAACCCTACTCCTCTTTGTGATTGGTTCGTATGTTAGAGTGATTGTTAGAGTGACTGGATTTGAATTTGTTTTTGGATTGTGGAATGGTATGTTTAAGTGAAGGTTGACTGGTTAGACTGATAGTAAGGATAGTATTCTCTTAACCTTATAATCAAAATTTTCTCTGAGTCGAAAATTTTTCTGGGGTCGTGGGAGAAATGTAACGCAGCCTGCAGGGGCTTCGTTATACTACATAACTACTCATAAGAAAGTTACCTTTGGTGTTAACTATAGAGCTTCGTTTTCCGTTTGCTATAGAGCTTGTATATCATTTTATGATTATGTCTTGTATTAGCATTACTCTTATATGTGTTATTTTAATGTTCTTGTACATTTTTATCTGTAAATAATTTAAAGTTATTGTTGTAAATATTTAGATTGTCTATCTGACATTGTCCGACAGCTGACGTGTCTACCTGTTTTTTTAATTTTTCCTATCGAATTGTCTATTCAAATTTTTTAAAAAAAAAAAAACTTAAAAAATGGGAACGGGGGTTTTAGCTATGTTCGAGAACTTCTATATTGTATGAATTTTAAAATTTAAATGTTTTAGAATAGGATTGCCATGGCAATATAAAGGACGCACATGGGCAGGACCCCAGTCCCTACCACCAAGCTCTGAAGAAGCCAGAACCTCAAGCTATACATTGCCCTTATCGTTTTAACGCCGAGTACGGTGCCGGGGCACGAGAGTGTTGCCTCACCTGCAACCTACTCGCGTCTACCTCATTCGTGCGCGTATCCGCGTCCGCGCCTACCCGCGGCCGGCTTTGCGGCGGTGCGCGTATCTGCGTCGCGCCGCTCCCATTTTGCTGCCTCCGCGCTCGGCGGAGCCTAACCGCCCGCCTCTTGCGACGCTGGATACCTACCGGCCGCGCTGCCTGTGCTCACACTGTGTTACCGAACCCTACCACGGTTGCCCATTTTGACTTTACCTTGTTATTTATTTAGTGTAGTGTACGTGTAAATTAGCTAGTTTTAATAGTTAGTTTTTTAAGTTTAGATTAAATTTTTGGACGAGCCATCATTGTACATACCTCTTATAATTATATCCCTCTTCCCTCTATTCTTATCTTTTCTTCTTCCCCCTACCTTTTAGCTCCGTACCTCCGTTTCAACGCGACAATACCAGCGCTTTACCTTAGTCGCCTTTTAACGACACCTCGGTAAGAGTGAGGTGGTCTAATTCTACTCTGCCGGGGACCACACGGCTACTTACCTTCCTTCCTTTCCTAATCATCCGTACCTACATACTTGTATACATATATTGTTATTATGTCACCACTGATTTTTCCCATATCGAAAAATAATATTTTTTATTCTACTTGTTGTTTGTTTTTCTGGGGGACAGACCTTTTCACAAAAGCAATGGTGTGAGTTTACATAACCATCAAATTATGTAAACATTTACTTCATAAAAATAGAACTGTGGGAGTTTAACACATCTTTTTTTCTGTGGTGAGTTTACTTTGTGGTCATGTAAAATAACCCGCGCTGTCATTTATAAAAAA
>JADPWL010001442.1:0-13407 GCA_019059595.1 Marasmia exigua | reverse complement strand
CCTGCCATGTCACCTGCAAAGAGTCCGCGCCAATCTACTAGTTTACGCAGTACTTATATGTATACTTTTTTGATTTTTAAATATAACTAAATTTTTAAATATAAGGAAACAAGAGTAGCGTCCTTACTTTTCCTGGTGCCACAGAATACCAGCGTCATTCCTTTTGAAGCAATGACACAATGCTGAGTGGCGGCTATTTGGTAGCATTTAATTTATATATAAGTTAATATTAGTCTCAAGTTTAATGCTCCAAATAAATATTTTTCTTTTCTTTTCTTTTCTTTTAATTCTTATTTACCTCATCTTTCCAGCGGTATTCTTGAAGGCCGACTGGACTTATTTATTTTGATCATGTGGAAAACTAGTAATAAATTGCAAACACCCGGCAGCTGTCTCCAGTGTCCTCGTGCAACCAACTCCTGGAGAGATGCATGTGGAAGAACAGCATGTACCGCTGCGACCAGCTGTTCCAGCAAGTCTTCACGCTGCAGACTGTGTGCTGCACCTTCAACTACTACGCTACGCCCACCGTCGATAAGAAATTGTAAGTTCAGCTAGAATTTATATCCCTTATGGTTACCCTCGTAGCCCCGGGGCCACGTCCCACGTATAAAGCTGATACTCATACGACGATATCTACGCCCCTGTGTAGCGGCACCTAGACAGTGGTGAATCCAGCCCTTAACAATAGGGCAGTTAAGTGGGGGGGAAACACTTAAAAAAAAAGGCGGAAACGACACCGTTTATCAAACGTTAGAGAGAAGAGAACTTCATCCTGTCACCTGGGGGAGTCGAAATAGGTTAAGCTTCATCCTGTAAGGTGTCCAGAAATGACTTCCACCGCTATGCCATGCGAAGTATGCAAAAGATCGCAATTCTCACCAATATTCTTGCTAAACATTGCCTCTTGAATCTAGATTGAGGAGCGCTGGGACCCCTCGACGCGTGGCTTCCTGCGGGTACCAGACAGCGTTGACAGTGCTGCTGCATATTGACCCTGGAGATTACTTCAGTGCCTTCGTCGCTTCCCAAGGAGCTTTGGTGAGTTTTCTCACAGAACCCATTCGTGACACAGACTCGGTCTATAAATGAATGAATATACTTTTATTGCATTCAAAATAAGTAAAAGTAAAAAAGTAAAGTATCAGCCTATAAACTGTCTCACTGCAGGGCAAAGGCCTCCATCATAGAAATAAAGTATGAAAACTTAAAAACTAGGTATTACAGGATATTTTTTTTTTTTGTTTTTATTGCTAATAGTATGAAGACGAGCTTGCGGCCCATCTGATGGTAAACGGTAACCGCCGCTCATAGACATCAACAATGCCGGAGCACAGTCATGCCGCTGCCTGCCGTGAGAGAAGAAAACGACGAAGGCAGTCTTATCATCGCATGAGCGATCTCTTTCAGGCGACCTTTGGGTAAAGGACACTTGATGAAGGTGCAGGACGGTGCAATCTTAATATTGATATACTTATACAGAAAGTTAGTATGTGACTGCAAAAGACAGATAATGGCGAAAACCACTATAACATTGAACCAACTCAATAGAGTGCCCTTAGCGTGAACGGGACATTACGACCCAACCTAAATTTCCCTCCTTATATACGGGTGCGGTAGAGAAAGAAAGTCATCGAGCACGTCACCCCAGTACTAACGGCTTCGCGCAGTTTTGCAAGTGTGACTTTCTTTGAAAAGGCACAGTTTGTTTAGTGCACCCTATTTGTCTATGGGTTAGACAAATGCGAGCATGCACTTCTAAATTTTTCAAATCTATGTGTGCATCAGCCGTGTGGTCCCCGGCAGAGTAGAATAGGCCACCCTCACTCTTACCGAGGTGTCGTAAAAGGCGACTAAGGTAAAGCTGCTGGCATGATCATCAGCACCCAGAGAAGGAAAACTCTGCATTTATATCAAAACCCTCGCCAACCCGTCTGCCAAGCGTGGTGAGTATGGCAATTACCCCTCATGTGATTGAGGGAGGCCCGTGCCCCAACAGTGGGGACTTAAATGGGCTGATGATGATGATGATGTGTGCATTTCTACCATTCGCTCGGCTGTGTGGGGGAAAACTCCTCCTTTTTCTCGCGGGAAACCTGAATGTTTCGGACAGTTTCTCTATTGTTAAGAATTATTCTGAATCGGATTGACAGGCTGACTGAGAATCATCTCAGCATATCATCAATCATTCTATGTTTTATTAGTTGAGAATCATCATCAGATTAAAAGCCTCTCCTTCTTCTTCTTAGCGGGTACCTAAATTACCAATTACGTCCAAGCCGAAGGGCCCATTGCTAATACATCCTTTACCTGTCGCATCCAAACTATGGAGAAATACAGCGCGTATAAAAGGGAGGGAAGCTCAAATTTAACTTAAAACTTAATAAAGAACTGTCGTTTTACTCACTATATAAAAAAACAAATTATAGAAGTAATACAATGCATGCGGCACAACAAAATACACACACACATACACACACACACACGCACACACACACACACACACACACACACACACACACACACACACGCACACACACACACACACACACGCACACACACACACACACACACATACATATGTACATACTCACTCGCACACGCGCATACAACAAACAAGCACACTCACACATACACACAAACACACACATGAAATCATCCTCGCATACAGGTAGGTACACTACAATCGCTCTAAAACAAACATGCTTACTTTGTAATATTAGAATAGATAGATCGACAGATGTTCTTTATTGTACGAAGAAGAATATCTGTTTTTAGTAATGGACAACATTTCAAAATTGCAAAGCTCTGAAACAAAAAATACCAATTCTTTGTTTACTATTCCGCTGCTCGAATATATATTTATTAATTTTTTATATTGCTTATTTACTGAGAAAAAAATTAAAAACTAAAAAACGTAAGAGACGTCATCGGACGGCAGAATGTAAAATATTTCTTTGCTTAGCACATTATAGTTTTAAATTACGTAATGCCAAACCATGACATGTAACTGACAAAAAAAAAGACAACTTGTCAACGTTGAATGTATGAATGACGTTGACAATGTTGACACTAGTATTATTTACCTTTGACAGTAGTACCTTTTTTTTATTAAAACAATGATAAGCAAAGGAATATTGCTGTATTCAGCCGTCCGATGACGTCATTTGGCGCTTACGTCTATATAGAATAAAAAGAATTTCAATAATTATTTTATGCATGAAAATGGACACATTATGAAAAGAGAAAAAATATGGGTCTGTTCATTTTATGTCTACTTTCATATAAAAAAACAATATGGACATGTTAAAAATATGAAATGTTGTCCATTATTATTGTTGTAAAAAGTGTTTTTTTTTTACTTTCCTTAACCGGTCACAGGGTGAGGGCCTGGCGATCTGTCACTCAGGGAGTACCTAACGTAGTACCTGTGCGGATAAAGAATGGGATTAGCCCATACTCGCACCCCACTAGTGCGACTATAGACGCAAATAGTGTGCGAGCGAGAAGTGATAGATTCGCCGCCATTTCTGATCCCATTCTTTATGGATCAGAAATGGCGGCGACTTTAGACAGGTTTTATAGACACCAGTCTCTCAAAAGGTAAATAAATGTACACTTATATTATAGGTTACATACACTACTTAAGTAGTACCTACGACATAGTTATATCTAGGTCCTATAACTTTGTGAAGAGGAAATAAAGTGACTACTTAAATATTATTTATTAATTGGGTCTTAATGTCAGGGTTCGATTAGACCATAATTCAGGATTTGGGGAGTCTGGGAATTACAGTCACTAAAAACCCATGTGATGGTAACAGGTGTTCATAGACGATGCATACAACGTGCCCGACCTGGATTCGCCCGTGCGGCTGGTTAACCCTACTTCAGAGGTCATGATCGCGCTGTCCCCGGAGCGCACCTACAGCACCCCAGGGATCCGCGCCTTCTCGCCGGACCAAAGGCAGTGCTACTACAACAACGAGGTAAGTATGAAAGTTACTTGACAGGTTGAAGCGTACGTTAACTCGCACTATGAAAAGGAGATGGCACTTTCGTTTTCAAAGCGGAGCGGTCACACAGCAATCGTCACGTGTGCGCGGAGAAGACATCGCGGTAGCGCAGCGTTTTACCGCGGAAGCGCGGCGGGAGAGAAGACTGCATGCCACTGTAGAGAAGGTTGCACGCCTTACTGCACGCCTTTCTTTTTTGTGGCGGCCTCGCAACGAATACGCCGCGGCGAAACCTATGGGCGAGCAACGGCGGATCCTCAATCCGCCCAGTGTGGCACCTCCCTAAAGCATGCTAGTAGCTGGCGATAAAATCAAACGCATGAGATTTTTGTGTGTGTTCACATCGAAATAGTAGGCCAGTGAAAATAGACAAAAAAGCCATCTTGGATTGTAAATTGGATTTGGATCTGTATTCACGGGAACGTAGCCGAAAGGGGCGCCAATAGATTTTCAAAATTCTTAGTTTGTCGGTTACGTTGGTGTTCCACTCTTCAACGTCGTTTGTTATAATACATTTTTCGAAGGTTATTATTTCCCTACTGAATTACTGAAAGCGTTGCGCTATACGTTGCGCACACCCTGTAGCGCTATCACAAAGCAGGAATTTCATGTGGCACTACTCCACGTGTACCGCAATTTTTTTTGTACATATCTTTTAGTGTAGGTATCCACCCGAAAATCGATTATCCTTTCGTGACTTTTTCTTTCCATAAAGAATAGGCTATTCTCCATTTTTTTCAAATTTATTTTAAAATGTTCGTATCGATTCAATAGTCATCTGGTATTTTTATTTCCTGGAAATAATATCGCTTTTAGGAAAAAATATATTTTTCAAATATAGTAGAGACATTTTTGCACCAAAACGATATCCTCCATATTTGTGACGTCATAAGAACATCAACAAGTTAACGTGAACCATATGTCAACTATACCTAAGTGTGTAGTGCCTGAACTTTAATTTGATAAAAACCCGAATATGAGATATCATAGTCTGTATCGTTGGTCCTGACTCCAGAAAGACTCCAGAAAAGTTATTTATCAGAGTTCCAACTTTTGCTGTCGTTCATTAGAAGACTGCATTTGCTTTTATGACGTAAAAGTATAGCGGCTGGCGCTTTCGGTCACGTGATAAACAGATAATAAAACTACAATTTTATTTTCGAAATTTTTTAATAAACCGCTTAATTATTTAACAAAATAGTGCGTTATTCGTATTTCTTATGGTAAAAACTATAGAAAAAACACACTTTCGTAATTTAATTTTGATAGACAAAACTACCCTATTGGTGTAGTCGCTAATCTCTCCGTGTCATGTTTTCAAATAGATTCTTATTATAACTTCGTGCATGTTTTAATATTACAGAGTAAAAAAAAAGGCAACGGACAATACGACAAAAAAATATTACCATTTTTAAATGCTTTTCGAACAAAGAAAGAAAAAAAAGGTGACTCATATTTTTTAGTTTTCATTCGATGTGTTTCATTGAGTTTTTTTTTAATATTATTGAAGTGACGTAGATCTGAGGCTCAACGTAGTGTGATGTGGGTGCCATATGTACAATAAGAAAAATATAGGTCTGGTCACGTCATTGTTTGACGTTTGGTTTTTGGACTACCTTTTTTTTAAAGTAACGTGAGCAAAAGCCTTATTAATTTGTCATGCCGAGTGATGACGTGACAGGATGATTTTTACGTTTTATTATTTTTCTTATATTTCTATGAAACTAATCTAGATGATGGTAGATAGATAATTAATTTATTGCAAGATTTTAAAAATTGAAACAAATATACAATGTAAAATAAAGAGTGTAAGAAACCCTTTGTCAAATTTTCTGCATGTGTGCCGCAGCAGTGCAAGTGGAGCTCAGTGGAGTTTCTTTGCTCAGAGACACAGTCAGAGAGCAAACACTGATTGAAATGAAATGAAACTGAATGAAATTGATGATGATGAAAATGATTTTTGTCGTATTGTCCATTATAAACTTCGTAAGAGTTTTAGATGTTAAAACAGATATGATGATAAAAATAGCGTACCTGCGTAGGCAGTATTTATCAATGAAGATGGTATCTTCGATTAGGTTTTCCTAATCATTATTGACGTTAATTCTAATTTATTTATGTCAATTATAATATCCAAGTCTTCACGCATCATCAAAAGAATATTTGTTTTTATTACTTTAAAACCAAACATTTTAGGTACGGATGAGTAGGGCACACTAGCAACGCCAATTGATTAAAATTTCGATTCCGAAGTTCCATATAGATAGACAAATAGATACTCTTTATTGCAGAAAAATTTACAGAACTCAATGCAATGGTCACTAGTAGGTAAATACAATCCAGCCTCTCGGAAAGCACTTATACTATTTATTTAATACTTATAGAAGCTTAGTCTTTCCGATATTCTATACAGCGCGGAAACGTGGAGGGTTAGAGACAAAGATCGAAGCAAAATCGATGCACTCGAGATGTGGTGTTGCCGGCGACTGCTGCGGATTCACAGCACAGGACAGCACACAGGACCAATATTTGAATCCTGGAAGAACTAAAAATCAAACAGAGGTTATCGTCAACTGTGCAAATAATAATCCTCAAATATTTCGGCTACGTTGTTCGCTACGAACACTCCATGGAGCGACTCATTGTCCAGGGACAGGTGGAAGGCGAGCGGTCGCGCGGGGGCTCACCGACGTGTTGGACAGACCTCATTATGGCAGGGCGTAACACAGACATCCATTATCCAAAACTCCCGAGGCGCTGTGCGTTTTTTTCGATTGCGTGAGCAGCATCAGCACACGAAAATGCTACATCGTCAACCTCGACCCCTCTGTCAAGAGTGACCGACTGAGGAGGAATCTGCTTTTGTACTCGAAATTTCAATTACCGCCGAAAACGGCCATTTTTTCTAATAATAAAAACAGATAAAATAGTAGTGCACATTTACATCAATGTTTGCTTAGAGACTGGAGATTCGAAATTGTTTAAATAGTTCCAGTTTAGTAGCTAACAATTTAAATCGGTTGGCGTCGCTAATTAAGGCGGAGAAGTCCCTTTAGTAGAAAGATAATCTCTTTTTTAAAGTAGAGAATGGGATAGTCACCTATCAATCCTAAAAAGGAGAGAAAGTGTTTTCTCTCCATCCAGAAAAGGACGGGACATTTCGATTGACGGCAGACGTGCTAGTACGTACCAGGGTCGGACTGGGCCGGAAGGGCCCGGGTGGCTGATCACAATCCCGGGGCCCGAGACTAGACCATGGTGATGGGATACTATCGAAAAATACTGAGATACACAAATTGAGATAAACAAACTATACAAAATTTATTACTATACTAAAATACAATACAATAGTAAGTAGGTATTTACTTAGAACAAATTATATAAAGCTAGCCAATCAACATTTTTTTTAAAAGAGGAGAACTTTCAGCTAAGCCGTTAATGACTCGATCGTAAAAGCTGTTGTTTTCGTCATCCTTGATTAGATCCGATTCTGTATTTAATATCATCAACGAATCAAACAGTTCTTGCCCCAGTAAAGAACGAAGTCTCGTTTTAATGCGCTTCAATGCTGAAAATCGTCTCTCACAAGTCACTTGCGTGAATGAAATTGTGAGAATTACACAATATGCAACATATAAGGTGGTGTACGTGCTGATATGCATATTATACTGTGATAAAAGTTTACATGCACATGGTATGCAACTTTGACAGACGTCCACACCACTTCTGGAAAAGCACATGGCGTTCTTTGCTGCCTGGTCTAAGTCTAAAACATCTTCGTCGCTTTGTGAATCTGAATCTTGCTTATGCTGCCTAGGAGAAATGTGCTCATCCCAAAGAGTTTTAGACAGTTCACTAAACTTATTTGCAAAAGATTCCAGTTCTTTTGACAGCAACTCTCGATCGACATTTGCAATTGATGCGATAGACTTTAGCGCGTCATTAGGAATTCCATTTTCTTTGATTTTATTGAAGTTTTTCGGGTCCAAACAAACGGCATCTTTCATTAAATCTTCGTTGCACATGAATTTTTCGTTTATTTTAACTAAAGCTGTATTAATAATGACTTTGTAGACAGAAATAGAATAAAATCTCTTTGGGTCTGTAGCCAATAATGCTACTTCATCTTCACATAACTGCTCATGTTTCTTCGGTTTTTTAGAAATTCTTCGTAACGGTAACGTGGTTTGTACGTCGAGATCAATGTTTTCAGCGTGCATCAAGTCTTGAACATCGGATGCAAATAAATTTGCAGCTTTGAAAACATCATCAAAAGTATCTAAATGTCTTCGTAAATCCATGTCTAAACATTTGATGAATCCCCAAGCTTTAAGATAATCCAATGTAGGGGTTTGGACAAAGAGTAATATTATATACCGGAAAAAGAGAGCCCTCTTGAGAGATTTTTATGCAAACTCTTTGAAAGCAGCGCCTCTAGCGAATTGATCCGAACTTTACGTTACGTCACGACCGTTACGTCATGACCGTTACGTCACGACCGTTACGTCACGACCATTACGTCACGACCGCTACGTCACGGTATTTTCAAATGTTACTAGGACACTAGGATACGACTATTTCTTCTTATATAATAAATTATCAACTTTTTCTACGCGAAACTAATGTTGATAATTTATTATGAAAGAAGAAATAGTCGTATCCTAATAGCATTTGAAGAGCTAATATTAATACCAGAAGGGAAGTGATTGAGTAAAACTACAAAAATAAATTATAAATACATTTATTAATATAAAAAACTTTTTGTTTTCTATTTTTATAATGTTTGAATTTGTTATAATGTATTTGGGCCGCTCTCTTTACTTCATCATCACCATCAAAAGTTAATTTTCCAATTAAAATAACATTTATTGATGTATTTAAAAAATACCTTTTCTTCCTTATGAACATCACACTCAAAAGGACAGTCTATTAATAAATCTTGATACAACAATTTGATTGGGTTAGGAAAAACATGGACTGGTGTACCTGAGAGACAATCATACATTGTTTACATTAATGCTGAGGGATATTCTTTGCCTGTCCTATGATAGTATCATATGATAAGTAATATAAGAGTCGACTAGAAGGCAAGATGCACATAACACCTGTGTGAGAGAAGGAAAAACCGAAATGAATCCTCTCTTGCCAATGTGATAGCAGTAGGATAAAGACCTCCGATGATCGTCACATTTCAGTGGCGTGAGTTAGGAGAGGCCTGTGTCCAGCAGTGGACGAATATGGGCTGATTATGATAAATTATTTAAGTCGGGTATTTCCATATTCAGATCAGAGGGGCTACTGCGCAACTTTATGTTAAACAATGTTTAGCTTGCTAGCAACGTTCAACAGAACAAAACAGCAAAAATCTATCGAAATGTGGAATTCAAATGACACAGTCATGTTTCTTAACGAATTACACGTATTGAAATACACGTTTTCGTTCAGGATGTAGGTATTAAAACTTTCAGTTTGCTGAGGATGAGGATCATAACACAGGTTAAAACTTACCAGTTCCATACCCACGGCCACAATATACAATGCTGGCCTGGCATAATTAACTTTTCAACACATACTTTAGCGTCCGTATCGCAATAACAGTTTCACTAACAACTACTAGGACGGAGGAGACTGAAACGTATTTATAATATTACTCTTTGACCGAAATTCAACTCAACGTTTGTGTTGTATCGATAACTTAATTTCTCTTTTTCAAGTAAGGATTCTTTAGGATATTTTTTGGTGAAAAATAAAATGCACGCCATTTGCAAAAAAATCTCAGATCTGTGTTTTTTTTATTTGCTCATAAAAAGTTATGGCCCTGGGTATAAATGTAGTTTTATAAATTTAAGTGGACTGTAAAAAATCTGCATTGGGCGTATGTATTTTGGCTACGTTAAATTCGGAAATATGCTATCCATTGTATAAACAGTTTGTTTGTGTTGTCAACTGTTGTCTGTTCTATCATGACACCATTTTGACTTTTACACATTCCAATTTACCATTTTTTTAAATTAGTCATTCATTCGTAACAATTCATTAGATTTTATTTTGTCTAGACATTTCAAACTAATAAATATTTCTTGATAAATAAGAATAGGTAATTTGAAAAATTGTAAATTAATTAAATAATTTTTATAGGATGTAAATAATGAGATAGCGGCATCTAGCACAACTTTAAGAGACTACAAAGAAGCCTATTTCAGGATCATGTCGCGAGATAACTCTGCTTTCTATGAAAAAAAATCCTATGTTCCGACTGTCATACCCCTGGGTTTGGAGATATTGGCTTACTGGGGTTGATAGGTCAAATATTTTCTTGAACGTGAAGGCTGTCAGGATAGTTTCGAATTTCAAAAAAGAATCCATCAAAGCTTTTGCTTGGAACGAAACCTTTGGCTCGAACTCCGTGCTTAAAGATATGGCACTTAAAGTTTTTATCAACGCCACTTATCGAGTTTTCTCCATAACAGTGGTCAAGGCTTTGTCTTTAGCCCACCATCTTGTTTTTCCGATATTCTGTAATCGTCTCAATTTGTCTTGTCCAGCTGTTAATTCTGAAATTTTCTCCACCCATAGAGATGTGCGCTTAAATGATTCATGAATAAATACACTGGTAGACTCCAAGAGCCCAAACAAATTCTTGGCTTCAGTACAGCTTGACGTCGCGCCTCCCAGCACTAAATTTAAAACATGTGCATAACAATGTGTGAAAATTAATTTTGGCACTTCTTCCTTCAGTTTTGCTTGAAGACCATTATACCTTCCCGCCATATTTCCAGCGCCATCAAATGACACGCTAATAATATCTTGCAAATTTAAGCCTAACTGGGCTAGTTCATTGCTTACAAGAGCTCGGTAATCTTCTCCTGTTGATTTCCGGACAGGGACCATGCTGAGCATCCGCTTTTGTGGGATCCCACTCTTAACATAGCGCACGCAAATTGCAGCCTGGTCAACAACGCCAACATCCTGGCAAGAATCCACATTAAGGCTAAAAGATTTCGCCGCCTGGATTTTTTTAACGATTTCTAGTTTAACTTGACGTGCACATATATTTATTAATTTATTTATAGTGGTTTTTGATAAAAAAGTAACAAGCCCACCTCGATCCTTACCTTTTCCTGAGTCTTTTCTTTTTTTACTTTCAGTAATTGCCTCGGACATGTGCGCCTTAAGAACTGGATCATACTTCGACAATAGGACAACTAAATTTAAAAAGTTTCCGTGATTCTGGTTGTCGTCTGCGATATCCGCTAACGAGTACAAGGCCTCACTTTTTCCACGATAAGCAATGCCTTGTTTAGATATAAATAGTATTATATCAATTATTCTTTTCAGGACCAGACGCCTATTGGAAATCTCTTGCATATTCTTTAGCGTGAGATGTTGTTCCGCATCGAAAGGCAAACTGTTTTTATCACCCGAAGGTTGGATAGGGTGAACAGATAAGATACTTAATTTCTCGGCAGTCGTAGCATTTTTCCTTGGCGCAGCAAATTCAGAAAGTTTTTGAATTTGACTGCAATCATCGACTGTTAATGTTAGTGGCTTTAACGCAACGGTATCAATATTTCCACCAGATCCAGTGTCGCTGGACGTTATTGAAGTAATTGTGTCTTTAGGATTAGAAACACATTCATTTGCTCCTTGTAGTGCTGTGTCTTGCGTGATTATTATAGGTAGAGTCGCCGCTGCTATGTTCTCTTCTGAATTACTTGCATACGAAAGTGAATCCAATTTTTCGTCTAACATAGATGATGATGATGAGGGTCCTATAAAAATAAAATATTGTATAAATATTTAATAGCTATACACATTCAAAAAATATCATTGAAATCGGTTGAGGGTTTTCAGAAATTTTAAAAGTCCGATTTTCGTCTGCAATATGCGTAAAGGGATTTCATTTCATTACAAAAATCATCTATCTACGTTCAAGGGTATGGCCGGGGCACTAATGAGTTAATCAGCCAAGACTCTTGTTTATAATAACATTAAGATTTCTAAAAATGTAGCATTCCCTACAATATTCCGTACCTATCTGTAGCTTAAAATTTATACATCAAAGTCAATATATAAAAAGACGTAATTTTGGCTTAGAACAGATAAATTTGACAAATTTGTAGATTATAATGAAGCATAGAATTATAACACCCAGAAGCCGTCTCTGCGCCCTGCAATCACATCCAGTCAAATCACACCACCATCCACCGTGGTGTGATACGCTCGACAGCCCCGTAGTGTCAAAAGTCAACCGACCCCGTGCGCATATCATGTACATTTTGGTTAACTAAAAACAAGTTTGTGTTAATAAGCCTTATTAAAACTGTACAGAAGTATATATCCATTTCCCATATTTTTGGGGAAATGTTATATTAAAAGTACTCTGTGGAAATGTCATTTGACTGGTAACATTATTTTACGTTTGTGTTGCGTGCGACTACCAAGCAAAACGATGTGTGCGTTTTGTGCCTCAAATTTTACGCAGCGGCCAGTAGTAAGGCTATCCTTCTGGAAGCCAATTCTCAGTCCAATAGAGATAGAAATATGCTTATGTCGAAAAAAAAATGGCCGATGTCGTGTGTTCCCCATACAATTTCATCCGACATTCCTCAATTTTTTCGGCATATTTCTATCTCTATTTGACTAAGAATTGGCCTCCTAGGCGTTATAATTCTATGTAAAGAAGGAATAAAAAGCGAAACTACAAGTAAAACTAGCTAACAAATATGTAAAGATTTGTTAAATTAGAAAAAAAAACTGTATTAAATTAAATCTATTTACCTGGTTGCGATTCGCTCCGATTTTGAGGATCTTCAAGCTCTTGAGATGTAGACGTGAAGGAAAGCCTGGATTGCTTTGGGTTCGAAGCCGCTGTTTGTAATTCTATCTTTCTTTTATTTTTCCGTTTCTCCGAACCAGATTTAGGTTTATATGCCGCTGAACGTGACTGAAACCGTGAAGTATATATCAATTTGAGTAATACTTAGGTACCTATATAATATTAATAGTTGATATTTTATAGCAATCTTATGCGATTTATTCTTAAGTAAATAACACACTTAAAAATTTCATCTCGTGTTCAGGCGGGACTCGAACCCACACCTTCCACAATCCGGGTGAATGTACTACCAATTATACCACTGAACGCGTTACTTAGTCGACGAAATTTGTAAGTGCTTGATTCGACATGAGCTGTCGATAGTCTCATCAATATTGTAGGTATATTTACAATATCCAGTGGAAATATTATTACAAATATTTGACCACCAGTTAAGATGAGACTGCTAAATCAATAGTTGATATTTTATAGCAATCTTATGCGATTTATTCTTAAGTAAATAACACACTTAAAAAAATTTCTCTCGCTGTTCCGGCGGGAACTCGAACCCAC
>JADPWL010001440.1:0-11108 GCA_019059595.1 Marasmia exigua | reverse complement strand
AAAACTTTGATGACTCTAATTTCCAAAACCACTTTGCCTTTTTGTCTTTAACTACTAAAAACAAATTAATGTGAGTGTCCTGTAAAAGTTGTACCGCACAACGTCATTCTTTTTATTATCTCTTGATGCAAAATAGAGTTGTTATAAGTTTAAAGCCAGTCTGTCTGTGCAGGTTTAATGCTTAAAAGGATGGACAGATTTCGAAGTGAGTTTTTAACTTTACAATTTTAAACCGTTGTCCAGAAGAAGAGATGGTGTGTAAAGTAAACTATCAATCAGCCTATAAACTGTCTCACTGCAGGGCAAAAGCCTGCCATCATAGAAAACAAGTTATCGCTTCTATGATGGGATTAGGCTTAATCACCACGCTTGCCTAATGCGGATTGGCGATCACAAGCCCGAGCTATTTCCGAAAAATTCGAAACATACCTTTCTCTCGACTCGGAAATCGAACCCATGACCCTGAGATCACTAGAGCTTTTTTGACTGCTTCGGTAGCGCAGTGGTTAGTGGGTCGCACTTTAAAGCGACGGCTGCGCAAGAATTCAAAAAATTGTACCTAAGTTTTCGTCAAGAAATTCTTAGTGGCAGCCCAGAGTCTGGAAGTTGGCGGTCTTGTATCCCCGTGCCTCGGAAAGCACGTTAAGCCGTTGGTCCTGCGCTCAATCCCTCTCTGGTCGTGTCACAGTAGTGTCCCATCGGAATTTGAGGGAAAGGGAATAGAGAGTGCACTTGTGTTTGCGCACACACTTGAGTACTATAATATATCCTGCGTACGTGGCTGATCATTGAGATTGGCCGCCGTAGCCGTAATCGGTTGGAGGATATTATTGTTTTTTATCATTTAATATGGAATTCTTCCTACCCACACCAATGTGACAAACCGCGGTGTGGACACGAGTCATACACGCTTTTATCTATCTAGTAAAGAGGTAAATCCTATCATGCACTAATTAATTAGTCCATAATACAGTACAAACATTTGTGTGCATGAACATGTTTGTTTGTATTAGTCTGGGTGTTCCCTATGTATTATAAGTATGTATTTATAAAAGAAAAGTATTATGTGTATGGATATATTTGTAATCCCACTGTTGATTCTGATAACCGTAACACAGGTGCTTGAGCTACCTATCTCGGAGTCAGATCAATCTATGTGATGTTGTGAAATATTTATTTATTTATAATCCTTTACACAGCGGCAACTCTTATAGGTAATCCGAAAACACGAAACGTTTCTATCTCTAGTGGAACAAATTTCCTGAAACGAAGTGAGGGTGAGCCACTAGTTATAGATTCATCATCATAATCTCAGCCCACTTTCTGCCATATTGGTATTGATTATTTGATATAAATGGGGTGAGCCTTGCGTCTCATAGCCACTGCGACCAGTAGATGATCTATTGTGGCAGTCCCGTAACCTATTACAGCACCTCATGTAGCTCCAGTTCCAGGATAAACCCGAGAATAGCGCTGATGGGGAGCTTTTGATCTCATCTGCCGAGATCATGTGTGCTCCCAGGTGCCGGCTTCTGCAGCGGTGCAGCGCTATGCACTCGTGGAGGACGTAGATAATCGTTTCCTCGTCCTCGCGACAGAATCTGCAGATTTTGATATCTGAAAGGCCCATGTTGTGCAGGTACTTGTTTAATTTGCAATGCCCCTTGAAGGTCCGAGTGAGTGCCCTAACATGTCCTCTACTCCATATTGGCATAGTCCTCCTTCAATTTCCTCCACTCAGATCTATTTTGAGCAACCTGGATCCATTCTTTGCCCACCAGCCTTGCCACATCGTCCTTCCACCGCATCTTTGGTCTTCCGACGGTCGACCCGGTCCCAATTCTAGGAGAATCCTGTTTTCTGATACTCAAAAATTACAAGCTCAGTTATAGATTACATTTTTTTTATGTGATAGGTGGCAGACGAGCAGACGGATCATCTGATGGTAAGCGATTGCCGCCGCCCATGGACACTCGTGACACCAGTGGGGTCACGAAGTGCGCTGCTAACCTTTAAACCCCTTTGGATTGGGCTTCCGGTACCCTCACTCACACAGAGAAACACAGCACAGTGCTGCTTTACGCCGGTTGTCTGTGAGGCTGTGGTATCACTCCAGTCGAGCCGGCCCATTCATGCCGAAGCGTGGCTCTCCTACGGTCAAAATTTATATACAAATGTGCACTGAGTTTCTACATTTTAATCACTATTAAAATAGTTCTGGGTCTCCTGCCATCTACCATGTGCCTTAATTCAAGAAACTACAGTCACGCCACGACTATGGCGCTTGTAAAATTGTCAAAATTAAGGTACATGGTAGCAATCCCGTGATGATTATTCAAATGTTAGTGACCATAGTTTAGAACAAAAATATAATTTTTTTTGCGTGCTATTCCCGGTTGCATCCAAAGCTTCGGAGCTTTGTCACTTCGGAGCCCGGGGAACTCTTGGACCTTGAATTAGAATTTTAAATTATCTGAAACCCTAAAGCAACGTCACCAGATCAAGCAATCACCAACACTTCAAAAATGGATATACTTAATCATAATAATCATAATCATAATCTTTATTATGGAACACAGGTGTAGGTGATGTTACATAGATTATACTTAAAGAGCTACTGTGACCTGCCTCTTAAGGCGTACAAAATATTTCGACTTAAACTCTATAATAAATTCAAACACAGCAGTAATAAAATTAACATAGGTACATAACCAAACAATTAAATTATTAAATTAAATCATGCAATATTAAATTGAATAAAATTTTGTCAAAAAAGAAGTCTTTAACAGAATAATAACATTTTTAATTAGGTAGTTAGATAGTCGTTATTTAAATATATAAATGTCATTTACATCCCTAATGACCTTTGGCATGTGGTTGAAAATGCGTTCTATGTTATTAACGATGACGATTTTATTTGTAATAATGTCTCTTATTATTTATTGATCGAAGGCTGATATTAAATAATAGGGGTTAAAGTATGAAATTGACGTTTTCTTTTCTTGACACAATAAGATGTACAAGTCTTTTAATAGACAAAAAGTCATCATACTATAGTTTTATTTTGACTTTATTAGAAACATAACCTAGACATTACTAAATTACAATTGAAATAACTAAAAATATGTTAAATCAACAATTGGGTTGGCCATCCAAAGAGGCAACGCCGCTAGCATTCTGGGCACGTTGGACAATATCAGTGGGGCAGACAATTTCTTTCTGTAAATATGTACATAATTATTAGGTATCACTTTTGTTGATTTAACATATTTTTAGTTATTTCAATTGTAATTTTGACTTTAGACTATATTTCTAATGTTTATATTAAATAGAGATCAGATATTATTGTAATCTTGATGCAAAAAAAAAACTTGAAAATAACCCTTTTTACAAATAATAAATAAAAACGGGACTACACGCGATTGTGTTTAATCATAGTCCAGGTTTTATGATTTGTATAAAGCATCGCGAAAGTTTAAAATATGACCCTTTTTTACTTTGCAGAATTGACGTTTTGATAAAGAATAACTTTTTTACAAAAAAAAAATATTTTTTCCTTTAAAACTATTCTATACGGCCCTGAACGTTGTCCATTAAATCTGTTAATTATGAAGTAGTAGTATTAATAGTACTTTTAATAGTTACTTTGTAGCATATAAAAAGAACACAACTTCTAAGAAGAAAATTGCCACACAAAACAGCAATTTCATACTTTAACCCCTAATACTTATAGCGCACCTCATGGTGGCACGCCCCTGCCCAAAACAGGGTTGACAGTAACTAATAACCTATTTGTCTGGTAGCCCTGGTCCCGTCACCCGTATAAATTGGTTTCAATACAAGAACCATAAAGAAATGGAACTCGTTGCTGGCACATGTGTTTACTCCGTATGTAATTACGATTTAAACCAAGGTATTTTAAGCCAAAGAATAAAAATATAATAGTTTACATTACATTAAGATTTAAAAAAATAAAGTACCTATTTACATTGACCTAAAAATAAACAAAAAGAGGAATATTCCGAGTATAAACAAGAGATGATGGATGAGAAAAATATTTATATAAGAGTGGAGTCTGCCCCGCAACTCATCGTGCCCAGAATGCTGGCGGCGTCACCTCTTTAAGTGTCCAACTCGATGCGTTGGCCGAGGTAAATGTAGGTAGGCCCGGCAGACAACTCACGGAAAAGCTTGCGGGCCACGGTTCTAGGGTTTCCATACCGAACGGAGCGAAGCGGTAACAGCTATCCAAGGCGAAATATTTGTTTCTTCTAGTCTCTGCCGAAGAAGCTGCTGCACTCTCTGCCGAAGAAGTGGCGTGGACATGGGAAGGAGCCAAAGTGTCCGCACAGGTCGCATCCCAAACCAGTGCCTTGCCCTGACTCCATGAGATGAGGGTCATCCCATCGGGCCTTTTGCCATCGTTCCGTCTAACAACATAGATTCTTAATAACGAAGGATGAGACTGCCCCGTTGGCGCAGAGGGTAGCGGGTTAGATCCCCGGGTTGGGCAAATATTTGTAACTGTGTTTTTCTTTTAAGAAAAATGACAAATGGAAGCTTGTTAAGCCGTTGGTCCTGCGCCTGATGCCTCTTCGATCGTGTCCCAATCGAAATATGATGGCAAGGGAATAGAAAATGCACCTGTGTCTGCGCTGTTTGCGCTTGTGCACTATAATACCTATGTCGTGCGTCGAAGGCTGATAGCTGAGATTGGATTTTGAATGGATCTCTAACTTAAAGTCTTAAGTGCTTCAACTTGTGCTCGATGTTATTTGTAAATAATGAGTTCTTGAAATAAGCCGGTGAATCTGAAATGCTGTAAATGCCGCTTATAAGTATTCAATGGTCCTTAAAAACAATTCCGACCCAAGCGCCCTCTAGTGGTTGAAGCGGTTATTGCGCAGTATTTGTGTTTTATGTTACGGTCGGATGCTCAGTAGGAGTGTATGCTTTCCCCGTTATGGTAAATAGGCTACAGAATCGGAACGACCGAGTGTACAGTTGACAAAGAATGTGTATTGTTTTGTCCAGAACCGTCTTTACCTATAGTAGAGAAGGTGCGGTGCGCCCTGTCGCTGGAAGTTTGAGGGCGCCGAGAGCCCCTCGCTATACATAGAGCCTCCACTGTAACACTCCACAAGGATCGGGCGCGAGTACTGATCGTACTCCATCTTAGCGTCTGATACCCAGTTGCGTCCAATTTTTTACCGTGGGAGAGCCACGCTTCGGCATGAAATGGCACAACTGGAGTGATACCACGACCTCACAGAAAATCAGCGTGAAGCAGCACTGTGCTGTGTTTCGCTGCGTGAGTTAGGGTACCGGAGGCCCAATACGGGGGAAAGGGGGGTTTAAAGGTTGGGAGCGCACTTGTGACTCCACTGGTTTCGTGGGTATCAATGGGCGACGGCAAAGGCTTACCATCAGGTGATCCGTGTACTCGTCTGCCACCTTCACTTAAAAAAAAGAAATGCGGCCGCTTCGAAGTACGTTTGAACCATGATATAGGATTCGGGATGTCTGATCATTACAATGAAGCGACTGCCCATAGGTAGTCGAACATGTAAGTATCCCATTTTTTTTGCGCATTTTGAAACAAGAGGGTGCCAGGTTATTGATTGCGCCAGGACGCTTCTTGGGCTAGAGCCGCCCCTGGTTTCGTCTCCTATTTTACTGTATCATTTCAATTTTCATTTTCAAAACGAGTTGTGAATACTTACAATAGACTTGACCAAATAATTACTCCAGCTATGGAAGCCTGGAATCATTAAATCTGTTTGATCTGGAATTTATCGTTGCGGCAAATAATTAACTTTGCAGTTCTGCACCGAGTAATATGCTCCAAATAGTTTATGTTAACATGAGCAGTTTATCCAGTATGCCATATGGCACTGGATAGCCTGGTTAAATCATTTACCATTCATCATCATCATCAGCCCATTTAAGTCCCCACTGCTGGGACACGGGCCTCCCTCAATCACATGAGGGGTAGTTGCTGAGTATGGCAACTACCCCTCATGTGATTGAGCCAGGCCCTGCCACGCTTGGCAGACGGTTTAGATATAAATGCAGAGTTTTCCTTCTCTGGGTGCTGATGATCATGCCAGCAGCTTTACCTTAGTCGCCTTTTACTACACCTCGGTAAGAGTGAAGGTGGCCTATTCTACTCTGCCGGGGACCACACGGCAATTACCATTAAGTAGGAATAATGATGACGATATTTGAGAGATGGTAGCTCAGTGGATAAGAACGTGCCTTTCCTACGGGGAGACGCGGTCGTGGTTCAAATCCGATTATGCATTTCTTGATTTTTAAAATCTCCGTCCTTATGGCTGCCATTAGCTCGGCGGTGAGGGAAAGCAGCGTGAGGGAACCTGCACGTCTAGGATAGTTTTTAAAATTGTAGGTACCTACAATATTTGAGATAATTAATATAATAATAATATAATAATAATTCTCACAACATCTCATACGCTGACCTGATTCCGTACTAAGTAGCTTAAACACTTGTGTTACAGATATCAGACAACAGAGGAACACAAATATAGATACTTAAATACATATATTACACCCAGACACCGAACAAATACAAGTGTTTATCGCACGAATGTTTGTCCAGGGTGGGGATCGAACCCACGACCTTTGCCGTAAGATATAAGACGAGGCAGGGTCACTACCAATTGCGCCATCCGGTCAGTCGTCAGTATTCTTAACGTGTAGATAATGATTCTGTATAGTCCAGATGGTCTGGTTCACCTGTCTGTTGCAAATGTCAGACGGTAGTAGCTTCATTGTAGCTGCCAGACCTGGCTCATAGTCCATGCGTACACTAGGCTCTTGTGACAGCTTTGGACGCAACTAGAAATGGACAATACGACAAAAAAATATATTCGCATTTTTATACGCTTTTCGAATAAAGAAAGAGAAAAAAGATAACACATATTTTTTTGTTATCATTAAATGTGTCTTTTAGTTAAAAAATATTTTTTTTTGCCGTGTGGTCTCCGACAGAGTAGAATAGGCCACCCTCACTCTTACCGAGGTGTCGTAAAAGGCGACTAAGGTAAAGCTGCTGGCTTGATCATCAGCACCCAGAGAAGGAAAACTCTGCATTTATATCAAAACCCTCGCCAACCCGTCTGCCAAGCGTGGTGAGTATGGCAATTACCCCTCATGTGATTGAGGGAGGCCCGTGCCCCAGCAGTGGGGACTTAAATGGGCTGATGATGATTTATTTTTTAAATTATTAATTAATATACCGGAAGTGACGTAGTCCTGAGGCTCAACGTATTGTGATGTCGTTGCTATATGCCCAATAAGAGAAGTTTAGGCGACTTTAAGTTACTTACTGTAACTGTCATCATTTTATCTTGTCATTTTATAATCAGAGATTTTTAATTAACGCGAGCAAAAGCGTTATTAATTTGTATTGCCGAGTGATGACGTCACAGGAGGATTTTTACATTTTATTTTTTTCTCCATAAATATCTGGCTGAAAAATCTGGAATTATTTTTCTTAAATTTCTATGAGTCTAATGTAGACAATAATAGTATTATTCATTTCGAAAAATGTTTTTTGTCGTGTTGTCCATTACACGCTAAGATTAGCAATGATGAAGACATTTGATCTTCAAAGGACATTTTCTATATTTGAGTCTATGTTTGTGAATCAAACTATAGAGTTAGATTCCGGCCTGCTGACACTTTCATTAATTATTTAAAGAAAAACTTACGTTAAAAAATATTGTCCATAGCATGTAAAAAACTTAAATTAATGGCTTTTTGCGCCCTGGAAAATTAAAAATACCTATAAAAAGAAACGTAATGAATTCATTTTCAGTTAACAGAACTCATTTGAAATTCTGCGATATAGCGATTGCGGTTATAGAAGCTTACATTTTTATGAGCAATAACCAAGCAATATCTACCTTGTATCGTGCCATACCGAACATAAAAAGTCACCGAGCGTGAGTTACAGCTTTTGTGCCATTGCAGCAGAATAAGTTTATTGAAATACAATACTTTTGTAATATGTGTACAAACGGTGACATATCATAAAAAATAAAGATTTTTATGAGGTCTTCAACGAAACGGAATACACGACCGAATCTCTATCCCCGACCCTTCACACGCGCTGCGCGTCATTTTTTGGATGCGATAGGTATATTCTCATACGTTAAGGGGCGGTTTTGTTGTAAGCGCTCTTTAATACATTGCATTACTTACCAATACACGAAATAGAAACCCTTTCCCGTAATCTGCATCATCAAACATACTCCAGAAAAGCTAGCACGAACTTTTCGAAGAATTGTAGCATATGCGTATCGTAAGCAAAATTGCTTATAAATGTATGAAAACTGAAGAGCTCCACCTATCGTACGTAAGCATAACTAACTTCTCTCTCACTCGGAATTTAAAAGGTGACAAAGTATTGCTTGGGCAAGCTTCGAATTCTTTAAATCTTCGTGCTTAGCCCGGCTATTTTTTTAAATCTTCAGTGTACGGGATCTACTACAAGTTTCTTTCCCACATACCTGCTACGGATATCGTAGCACACAAAACATTCGTAGCAGATCGTAGCTGTGTAGTACTTATCGCTACTACGACTGGCGACGCGAGACACCATAAAGTAACTCATATAATATATACCGAGATTGTGGCATCAGATGGCTAGCCAGTGCTAGCGCCATCTAGAGGAAAACGATCAATAGTGAACGGCTATGTAGAACGGCCACCTCCGAGAATTAGTCAGGGAAACGATTAAATAAAATATCAGAAAATATTTTATTTACTATACGACAAAATAATTTCCAATAACTTCTGGATCTCTTGTTTATATCCCTTATTTTTATAATTGCTAATGTGGGCGGCTAGAGGTCCTTGTTTCGGAAACACGCTTTATTAGCGCGATGTAAAATTGCATTTGTCCATTTGCTTGATTGTTTTTTAAGCTACATCTGCTTTTTACAAGCTCCATCTAACGAAAACCGCTGAACTATTTTTCCCATACTAAGAAATAAAGTACTAAGTGAAATCACCCTGTGAGACACCAGTCTGTCAAAAAACCTTTTATTTTTTTTTTATGCTAGAGGCGCACAAACGAGCATGCGAGTCACCTGAAGGAAAGTAATCAACGCCGCCCATGAACATCCGCGTAATCAGAGAGATCGTCAATGTATTGCCGGCCTTTTTTCTTGAAGGTCCCTAAGTCGTAAGCGTAACCGTCCCACAGAACTGAGGTACGTGGTAGAAAGTTCCGCGAGAAAAGCACAGTATTAGACCGCCATCCATCGAGATGATGGGGATGGAATGACAATCGCTTCCACAGTACTTTAGTAGTGTAGTTTTGTATTTCAACAGTAATTTTGAGCTCTGGAAAATTCATATTGTGAGGAATGAAACTTTTTGAAATTCTGGCTGTGCACTTGCTCTCCCACTGTTTATTGTTACGCGTGTCATCGATGGAAAGGTCCTCGAGTGGAGGCCACGTACAGGATGTCGCAGCCTTGGTAGGCCTCCCGCAAGGTGGACCGACGATCTGGTGAAGATCGCGGGAGTCCATTGGATGCGGGCGGTGACTCTACTGGTATCCATGGGCGATGAGTATACCTAACACCCGTTAGCTCGTCTGCCTTCCATCACATAGAAAAGGTCTTACGAGGCTCTAACCTTCACGGTTCCAATATCTACATGTTGAATAAAGAACTTTTTGAAATGAAAGGAAATATCATTATTAATAATAACGAAGTAGATAAAACGAATCTAATATCTGAAGACGATAGTGGAGGGGCCTAATTAGTTCATGTAATTCTATCTTACATTCTAGATCGTAATGTAATTAATGACATAATTTATTGTATTATGGTTAATGTACAATATCTTTTCCTATATATCGTTTTTTCTATTCTGTGTCACGGCCTGTTTTTACACATACAGCCAAATCCTTAATTTTGCTATGACACAATTAATTATAAGAATGTTTAATAAGTTACCTCAAAATATCATTGATTTACCTGTACACAAGTTTAAGTTGCATGTAAAAAACTGCCTAATGCAGAAAGGCTACTATAAAGTAGATGATTATTTGAATGATAAGGATTCTTGGACATGTTGATCTTTTCGCCTGTCCTCTAATGTATAATTCATTTCATAATTTTTCTTTAACGATTTATCTAAGCATTGTATATCATACTGTCACTGTAATAATAATTTGTATAAGAATGAATATTGTAATTACCATATTATTTGAAAAGAGTGTAACGCAGCCTGCAGGGGCTTCGTTATACTACATAACTACTCATAAAGAAAGTTACCTTTGGTGTTAACTATAGAGCTTCGTTTTCCGTTTGCTATAGAGCTTGTATATCATTTTATGATTATGTCTTGTATTAGCATTACTCTTATATGTGTTATTTTGATGTTCCTTGTACATTTTTATCTGTAAATAAATTTAAAGTTATTGTTGTAAATATTTAGATTGTCTATCTGACATTGTCCGACAGCTGACGTTGTCTAACTGTTTTTATTTTTCTATCGAATTGTCTATTCAAATTTAACTATGGAGTTTAGCTATGTTTCGAGAATATTCTATATTGTATGAATTTTAAAATTTAAATGTTGTAGAATAGAATGCGCACGGGCAATATAAAAGGACGCACATGGGCAGGACCACGAGTCTACCACCAGCTCTGAAGAAGCTCAGAACCTCAAGCTATAACAGTGCCAGTATACGTTTACCCGTAGAGTAACGGTGCCGGGGCACGAAAGGTGTTGCCTCCCTGCACCTACGCGCGTCTACCTTCACTCGTGCGCGTATCCGCGTCGCGCCTACCCGCGGCCGGCTTGCGGCGTGCGGCGTATCTGCGTCTCGCGCCCATTTGCTGCCTCCTGCGCTCGGCGGAGCCTACCGCCCGCCTCTTGCGACGCTGGATCCTACCGGCGCGCTGCCTGTGCTCACCCTGTGTTACCGTCCTACCCACGGTTGCCATTTTGAACTTTTACCTTATATATATATTTAGTGTAGTGTACCGGTGTAAATAGCTAGTTTTTAAGTTAGTTTTAAGTTAGATTTAAGACTTTAGGACGAGCCATCATTGTACATATCG
>JADPWL010001436.1:0-13145 GCA_019059595.1 Marasmia exigua | reverse complement strand
TGATCACAGACCAGCTGAGATAGACAGACAGGGATGTGAGATGAAAGATTTATATCCCTTCTCACTCCCCTCATCACAACTTGCAACTTTAATCTATTTCTCTATGTCTGTTTTCAACTCTTTGTAGTATATTAAAATGGGCTATTCATATTTACAGGCCAGCGGGGTCGAACAGAGAAATGTAGCTTTAGATTGGCTGAGGGAGCATTTGAAGACAGCAGAGGACCGAAGAGGAGTTGTGTATTTCATGGACGATGACAATACCTACTCGTTGAAGGTCTTCGAAGAAGTAAGTTACACTTGGATTATTTATGGTAGAAAAAATGAATTAAAATATGTTAGACCAAGAGCCCAATTCTCGGGATTGTCGATATGAAAAAACATGGTGGATGTCGCATGAAATCCATACAAAAAAACTATGTTTTGTGATATTATACCTATGTCGCATGATAGTAAATGTCACGGGCACGAGAATTGGGCTTCAAAAGTCTTGTAATGAACTCTACCTGGATGCAAGTAGGTACCTATAAGCAGCTACAAAACTAACATATAACTATAGCGAATGAACTCATAAATATAGTATCCGCGCCACCAAAGAAACCCTGTGAAAAGCGCGCTTCAGTTGCCATCAACATTCAAATTCCAGCCTTATGGCCATAAACACAAGGAATCTAAAATTTTTGTCCGTGTTTTGACGCGGGCTAACTTTCGTGGCGCGCCCACTAGATAATTTGAACAACCATAACTTCGCCAGCATTGGGATAGATTAGAAATATATCAGATACTTGCTCTATAGCTAGTTCAATGCCCGTGTACCCAATAATTCGTATCAGAAAGCTTCTAGTCAAAGGGACATAGTAAGTACCTAGTTTATCTTCAGTCCATAAGGGTATATAAGAAGTAGTGGGCTTAGGGCTTATAAGTTTCCCTGTTTTCAGCCTGCTTATTACGTCCCTGTGGCTTGAAGCCCTCAATGTACTCGTTTGAGTTGTTAAAACAGGTCAATTTTGAGTCCCTTAAATCAACTGAGGAATCTTACTCCTAGCGCATAACCATGTTTCTATACGTATACTAATGCTCGGACTATGATTCAGAATTTGGCAAGTTACTCTTACAGTAAAAAACGAAAAGGTTCTTCAGTTTTCAAATTGATTCGTTTGATAAGCTATGAGCACTTATTACCTTTCTTAAATTTGTCAGAGTAATACTTGTTGCACTGAAAATTATGCTTAACTTTTAGATCAGAAAGTTCAGATTTGCTTGTAGCAACATTGTAGATGTAAAGAAAATTTAAAGAAGGTTCAGATCAGATCTTTTTAAAACGGTATGTTGGTATAACTGATTCTTCTCGTGCAAGCAAAAATTTACCTTAAGGTGACGAACCTTTATTCTCTGTACCGTACATTGAAACCAATTGAATTATGGTTTCATAGAATCTAAGACTTAGGGGCACCAAACCAACTGAATCTAAGGGCCTATTCGACCAACTTTATTCCGATACTAAATCTATGTTATAGAGCCGTCGTTCTATACAAATCTGACGCTATACCATAGATCTAACCGCGGATAAAGATTGCTCAAATCGGACGCCGTGTGGTCCCGGCAGAGTAGAATAAGGCCACCCTCACTCTTACCGAGGTGTCGTAAAAGGCGACTAAGGTAAAGCTGCTGGCATGATCATCAGCACCCAGAGAAGGAAAACTCTGCATTTACATCAAAACCCACGCCAACCCTTCTGCCAAGCGTGGTGAGTATGGCAATTACCCCTCATGTGATTGAGGGAGGCCCGTGCCCCAGCAGTGGGGACTTAAATGGGCTGATGAAGATGATGATGATGATGAATCGGACTTAAGACTGCAACTGAAATAAACATTGACTAAATTATAACTTTCACCTCTTATTTTCAGAGCCTAAGTAAGTAGTAACAATTTATTACGAGACAGTTATTTCAAAGTTCATCATACTTCCTTTGATATTACATGCGATCAGGATGTATGGCCGTATATTTACAAACGAGGTTCAATTACTATATGTTTATTTTGAGATTGTTTATCATCTTCGTCGAACAATGTAAACATTACTTTGTTTAGTGATTAATAAGTTTTTGATTATCGATCATGCCGATGTAAAATTTTCAATGTTTTGCTGTTGAAAAGAATATTGTCAACAAAAAAAATTTGATATGTACGTACAGCCACACATCAAAGTAAACAAAGTGTCGAATTTCTTCATTCGATTATCACCTTAATGTCAAACACGTTCGGTTTAATATCAATTTAGGAATTTTGACAGATTATAGTAAATTGAAGTGTAGCTGTCTGTGTGCGATATGGTCTTTGGATGGATGGCGTTAAGGTGACTGGTAGGGAGCACTAGCGACGCCTATCGATTATATTTTTTAGCTTCTATACCGGATCTATTTTAAACAATTTCGGGGTTACAATCTCTCGGCAAACACTTATGCTATTTATTAAATAACCATGCACAAATGTTGGGTCCGTTTCTGTACGCTAAAAATTTATTCACGTCAAAACTGGCCGCTTTTGGCGTGAATCAATTTTTCGCGTTATTTATTGGTATTTAGCGTTATATATGGTTATTTAATAAATAGTATAGGTTAGGTTTGCCGAGAGATTGTAACCCCAAAATTGTTTAAAGTAGATCTGGTTTAGTAGCTAAAAATTAAAATCGATTGGCGATGCTGGTGTCCCCTACCCGTCACCTTAACAGGGAGCGTACCTATAGCTATTGACTGACCCGATGGCGCATTTGGTAGAGACCTTGCCTCATACACCATAGGTCGTGGGTTCGATTCCCATTCTAGACAAACATTAGTGTGATGAACATTTAGTCTATATAGTCTTAGTCTATGTCTGAGTGTTATAATACTTATTTATAAAGAACATTACAGTTCTTATTTCCAGATATTAGTAAGTACTACAATGTTCTTTTTAAGTGATGGATGGCAGACGAGCAGAAGGATCACCTGATGGTAAGCGATTACCACTGCCTTTGGATGCCCGCAACTGCAAGTGCGCTGCCAACCTTGCCAATTATCCTCATTAACTCGGCGAAACAGCGGAGGTGGAGGTGCTGCCTCACGCCTGTTGTCTGTGAAGTCGTGGTATCACTTCAGTCGACCCAGCCCATTCATGCCATAGCGCAGCCATCTCAAAGACAAACACTTTTTATTTCACATGAAATATTTACAAATAAAGATTTTTAAATTTGAATTCACATACATATTTCACTAGACATCAGTAAGCAAAATTTAAATAAGTAATATGAAAAAAGAAATACTAAAAACATTTATTTTAGGTACATGTTGAAAATAATTATTTTATTTATTATATTATAATATTTAAGATAAAACGTATATTTTGTAACATTTTTTTTTGAGTTTTTATAGTTATTCATTCAAGGAATAATAGCATTAATTAATGAGAATCTTTTTTTTATTTTAGATTTGAATAAATTAAAAGGAAGTGATTTTAAATTATCATTTAATGCATTATAAATTTTTATTGCCATAATATAATAATTTTTTGAGTAAGAAGTTGTAGTTACAGGTGGAAACTTTAATTTATTTATTTCTCATGGACTTGTTTCTTATTTAATCATAAAAAACCATAGGCAAATTGACATATCTAAATACACAAGTCAACAAGAAAACGCAACCTGAATAAAAATATGATAAATATGAAGAGCTTAATATGCTGAATCTAGATCTGTTATCAGAATTTTCTTATCACGTCAAGTTATTAAGTTACAGAGGGTTGAAAATCTGAAAAGTGGCACTTAGTGTTTTTTTTGGGATTTATTTAAATATGTATCAATTGGGATGTTACAAATTTCAATAGATATTTCGAAAATAAACTCCAAATTATGAAATGCTTTTTAATTTATAATTTTACCTGATTTCCCTGCAACGCTACAGCCAATTAAGCTTTCTTATGTTTTTTCCAATACAAGAATTAAGTGATGATTTGTATGCGTAATAAGTACACGGATGTCGATATGAATATTACTCAATATAGATTAAAGACTACAAAATAAATCTTATTGATATATATAATTGAGAAAATGAGCTTTACTGATTTGCCGAAAACATTTTTTTAAAGTGGTTGTACTTGTTTTGAAATTGCCAATGAAAAAGAACCTAAAACCAAATTTTGAGATATTTGACTCTCTATAAATCAAATACTAGACGAGGTATCCACATTTTGAAAACAGATTCATTATCAGAGAGTGCAATTTAGTAAAATTATTGACCTCTGTTATTTGTTAATTACCAAAAGTTAAAAATTTGTTGACTAGTGATATTAACAATTTACTATATTTCAGATGCGTAAGATCAACAAAGTAGGAGTATGGCCTGTCGGGATAGTAGGGGGTATGCGAGTGGAGATGCCTCTGGTCAAGAACGGGAAGGTGGACGCCTACAACGCGGTGTGGAAACCCTTCAGACCGTTCCCTATAGACATGGCTGGATTTGCTATAAACGCCACTCTCTTTTTGGAGAAGCCAGACGCAAGATTCTCGAGGAAAGTGCAATCTGGATTTCAGGTGAGTTCAAAATAATAATAATAAATAAATATTTCACAACATCACATGTACATAGATCTGACTCCGACATAGGTAGCTCAAGTACCTGTGTTACGGATATCAGAACCAACAGCGTAATTACAAATATTGTTGGTGCCATAAAATAAAGACAAATGCTTTTATTATTTTTTTATGTGATAGGTGGCAGACGAGCAGACGAATCACCTGATGGTAAGCAACCTTTAAACCCAAGGGGGGTTACAAAAGACACAGCCCAGTGCTGCTTCACGCCGGTTTTCTGTGAGGACGTGGTATCACTCCGGTCGAGCCGGCTCCATTCATTTCACATATATAAATAAATATCTCACAACATTATATACATTGATCTGACTCCGAGATAGGTAGCTCGAGCACCTGTGTTACGGATATCAAGCGGATGTGTAGCGGAAATACAAATATATATAAAATATACATTTAATACTTCTCCTCACTAGTAGATAGTTCTTCACTTCTCTCTTCTCATTATTGTGACTCAAAGGGGCCTCTTCGTGTTGGATCTGTATCCCCACGTACGCCTTCCAAAAGTGCCGTGATTTCCCACAGGAGATATGCATAATGTAGGGACACAACAGTGTGCCGGCTCCCTGCCTACTTATTTACCTATAATATAAATAATAATAATTAGTTTAATTTCGATTTTCATTTAAGATAAATAATTTTAATATTAAGTAATACAATTAATTAAATTTAAATAAAAATCATTACATTCAATCATTACAATCAATACATTTCATTCAACTATGTTACATTAACAATTACCAAATTTACACAATGTTACATAATGAGTTAGTGAGCTTATCGTTCTCAGTTGCGTACATAAGGTCGGTTCTGAGCCCAGAGAGCCTAGAACGAAACAGAATGACGACCGAATCCTTATCCTAGTCGGAAGGCAGCGGCATGACTGTGCTGCGGCATTGTTGATATCTATGAGCGTTGGTTACCATTTACAGTCAGATGAACCACTTGCTCGTCTGCCTATTTTAGCAATAATAAAAAAAGTTACTTTCACATGCTTTCATCCTCATTCGTTACGGGACGGTTTTTTTTTAATAAATTGACTCAACATCACATACCTTCAAGAGAAGAGCGTAGGTACTCCTTTTTAAAAAAACCGACAACACATTAGCGATCTCTCTTATTTCGCGGATGTTCATGGGCGGCGATGATTACTTTCCATCAGGTGACTCGTTTGCTCGTTTGTCGCCCCTAGAATAAAAAAAAATACATTGTCCTGGTCCCAAACTAAAGTTTTCCCTTGTACTATGGAAACCAGAAACAACGACGATACCACAAACACCCAGACCCAACACAAATATCTGTTTCATCAACAAACATTTGTGCTTGTGCGGGACCGCGACCCTTGCGTCTCATCATTTCAGCTAATAGACGTCCACTGCTAGACATAGGCCTCCCCAATGTTCTCCTCACAGACCGGTCCTGTACCGATCTGGTGAAGATCGGTGATGAATCTGGTAATTACAATAAAGCAACTGCCGTCTGATGTAGATGCGATCTGTAGGTAGAACCTGCTTTTGTCTAATCAGACACTGACAATTTTGTGACACCGATTTGAATATGAGTGTCTTTTGTAATGTTCTTTGTATACATATGTCATGTGTTTAACTATACTGCTGATATGAAAATACAACTAACTATTCGGATACTCTAGCGGCTATAATTACGGCTTTTATCCACTGCGTCCTTCCTCTGTACCAGAAGGTTATGGGCCCAGCACGCTGCCACTGCGTCCTTCCTCTGTACCAGAAGGTTATGGGCCCAGCACCCTTTCACTGCGTCCTTCCTCTGTACCAGAACAATCCCTAAACAGAGGAACCAGACCAAGTAAATCATGGCTACCCGTTCAAAATAATTATATCGACAATTTTAAGTATTTGCCCGTTTGAGATAGTTTGAGTTTGAGTTAGTGACGGCTAAGGAATGGAACTCTCTGCCGAGATCTGTTTTTCCTGACCACTATAATCTGGGCATCTTTAAGGCAAGAGTGAACAGGCACCTTTTAGGCAAACGCGTATCATCCTAGACCTCATCGTCGCTTTCCATCAGGTGCGATTGTGGTCAAGCGTTGGCTTATTGACCAAAAAAAAAAAGTTTCTCAAACTGGTTTTACGATCTTTTCCCTGACCATCGAACTAGTGGTAAATAAATCAACATCTTATTCGAAAAGCCTACATTCTTATCTACTATCGTTTTTTCGTGTTTTATTTAAATCAATTAGCAATTATTATTAGTACCTTACAAAATAACAAAGTTTAATTAACCTAGTTCAGTTAGTTAATTTAACTGATAAGGCAATTTAAACTCTAAGGCCATTTTCATTAACTAAGGTATTTTGTTCTGGATGATTGTGACATGTTATTGTTACAAAATGTATAATTAAAGCTGTTTTCCTGTGATGCTGATTTCGACCTGACTATTCTGTTCTCCTCCTTGCGTCATCGTATCAGGAATGATGAGATCCGCAAGAGAACCATGGTCAAAGACATAGCCCAATGAATTGCATGCCTCAAGTGGCAATGAGCAAAGCACATTGCGAGGAGATCAGATGGACGGTGGGGCAGAAAGGTCGTCGAGTGGAGGGCGCGGAGGTCGAAGCCGTGGCAGGCCCCCCACAATGTGGACTGACGATCTGGTGAAAGTCGCGGGAATCCCTTGGATGCGAGGGGTACAGGACCGATCTGTGTGGAGATCATTGGGAGAGGCCTATGTCCAGCAGTAGACGTTTATTGGATGAAATGCTGATGATTCCGTCCGTGTTTTTTCAATAGGATAACCGTGCCTTACTGCAGGAAAGTGTTAAATAATAAAAATATATAGCCAAGCTAATAAGCCACATTTAATTTTGACGTTTCTAAATCTTAGGTCTCACGTCACTTAGTGACCTACTAAAGATCTTCGATTAAATCGATATGTACTTTAAAAAACGTGAATCGAATACTATAATAATGGAAAATAAGTTATTAGTACTTTTATTTGGAGAAATGTCAATCAAAATTATTGAAAAGAAAGAGGAAAGTAAGTACCGATCCTAGATATCGATCCGCGGCCAGTTAATTTCATTTTCATCGAAATCATACAGCTTATATTGTGTGCCATAGATTTTATTTCTTTTTACAAAGTTATTAATGTATTTATATTTTTAAACAAGAGAATAATACGTTTTATTTTAATCAGAATGTGGCTTTTCATTTATGGATGAATATTCCTACACGATTAACATTGAATCGTTCGATTATTTGGGGTATATCACTAAAGTTTAAAAAGAAAATGGGTTGACACACACAACATTGTACCAACGTTCAATTCTCTAGAAAAGTAAATGTTTAATAAGTTTATAAATAGTTTAACAGAGCAATTAAATCGTAAAATTATTTTTTTTTGTCTTTATTGAAATAAATAAATGCAAACATAATTTTAAAAAGTTAAGTTATTTGCTTTTTTAACATAGAAAGATTAATAAATTTCATGATCGTTGTTACAAGGTTACATTGTTGAATTTTGTTGAAGTGTCAAATGTGGCCTTTTATATTGGCTCAAATTTAAATATCTTTTTAATAAGTACTAGCTTTTGCCCGCGACTTCGTCTGCGTGTAATTCGAATAAAAGCAAGGTCTTATAGATATCTTTATAAATTATAGCCTATGTGTTATTCTGATCTATAAGCTACATTACTGTAAAGTTTCATTAAAATCCCTTTAGTAGTTTTTGCGTGAAAGAGGAACAAACATCCATCCATACATCCATCCAAACAAACTTTCGCCTTTATAATATTAGTAAGGATATTTGAAACGTGCTTCATCCATTTACGAAACTGCATGGTTACCTACTACAAACTAAACTGAAAGTTTTTAAAATATTAATATTTCATGAAATATCCTTCAACCGATTTTTGTGCGCGGAGAAACATAACTAGTATAAGCAAGCACACAAAATAGAGAGATTAATGGATACGAAAGCGCCTTCCACGCAGGTGGTCGAGGTTCGAATCCGAGCATGCACCAATGGTTTTTTTCAAATCTATGTGCGTATTCCTACCATTACCATCTGCTCGGCGGTGAGGGAAAACATCGTAAGAAAACCTGCACGTTTCGGAAAAAGTTTCTGAAACGTGTAACCATGATTCAGTTGGTCTGGTTCCCCTGTTAAAGGGTTGCGAAGGTCAGACGGCAGTCGCTTCATTGTAATTACCAGACCACCCCCAATCCTGAATCATGGTCTAAGCTTACCCCGGGCTCCAAATCGATTGCATTGGACGCAACCGGGAATTACACGCAAAGATGAAGAAGAAGCAAGACAACCACAACCAATTCTCGCCCTTAGCTAGCCCAAACAAAGGAACGGCACGTGTAGACGTCTAGTGGGATGTCAAACAACATACACACAAGTTTTTCTCCTCCAAAAAACACCTAAAACCCCACACTTACGACACAAAACCGTCGCTCGACAACAGACAGACACTAAAAACACAGCCTCGTTGCTCAATTTATGCCATAATTCACTATTGTTAGAGATAAAAATTTCATGTTTGGAATCCGCAGTCACACCGTTTCCTGTCACGACAGGGTCTTAGTATATTTACGTCCCGTACGACGTACACGACTATGTCCCCAAACATGAAATTATCTCTGCATAGTGAACTTGAATATTGCATAAATTGACACAACTGAAGGCTGCATCCTACTACTTTTCAGCGCCGTTTTTTGTCGTAGTTTTTTTTTAATTTTTACACACTATCAATAAAGAATACTTATTTCAAATTATCTTAAAATGTAATCACGCCACTTAAACCACGTATGGTTGTGATGGCCGCGACTGAGTCTTTTTTTTGGATGTAAAAGTTCACGGCAAAGTGCCAGCATGATACACGATTTAACAATACACAATTCATACATACATAATTATTTATTAAGATTTAAGTAAGTGCATCTCATTTAACATTAATCACACAGAAAGTGCATCTTGAGTTTCTGTTTGATATTTTTATATCAATCTGTATCACGCAAGCTGCTGAAGACGGTAGCTGTTAATACGGACGTGGAATTAGAAACTTCTAGTATCTAGTCTAGGTTCTAGTTGGGTTTAGTTTTTTTACTTTATTTTATTGTACTATGTTGGTGCTCCAAGTGATAGTACTCTATATATATATATATTATTGCAAACTGACAAATTCAAGCGCTTTCAAATGATACCAAACACGGCATATTATCATAACTGTATTTTTTACTCTGTAGGTTCTTGTCAGCGAGAGGGCGCCACATTAGATTTGAGCCTGAAAACTTCACATAAGCCTAAACCAGCGGCCGACAAAGACGATTCATAATGATATGTCATTTGTCGAATTTCTGATAATAGTTAAGAAAGATTTACGTGGAAACAGAATGAAAATACATACATACCTATCATACATACTATGTATGTATGTATGTATATATGTATGTAGTCCATAGCCTGTTTCAAAAATCATAAACCCCTCCTTTGCGTCCGTAGTAGGGAATAACCAATAAAAAAAACCTCCAACGATTAACGGCTAAGGCGGCCAATCTCAACTATCAGTCACATTCGACGCAGGATGATATTTTTAGTGCCCAAGGGTGTGCGCTAAACACAAGTTGCACTCTATTCCCTTACCCTCATAATTTCGATGGGAACACTACTGTGACACGAATGGAGAGGGATCGAATATTTCATAAATATATCACTAGAATATTAACTCTATAAATTTTTAAATGTGGATGTTATATGGCGAATTACTTGTTCACAATTTAATGCCATTTCAAATGGACTATAAATATATACAGAATTGCATAATTGTAGCATTGTAATTAGTAGGCGGCGTAACTTACCTTATACTATAGTGTCAAGACTATTTCATCATCATCGCAACCCATACCGTCACCGCTGGACATAGGTCTCCCCTAATGCACGCCACTGCACTCCCGATTTCGGCCACTCTCACTCAAGCCCACACCAGCCAGCCTTCGAATGTCATCATCCACTCTTGTCGCAGGCGTCCTACACTACGCTTACCGGCCTATTTGCTGATAAATCTTGGTCATGTTAATCAATTAGTTTTTGAATTATTATTTTTAGATTTCGCCGTTGCAGTAAACTATATGCATCAATACAGGGTTAACACGATATTTATTATGTGAAACAACATTGGTACTCCATATTTGGCTGACGTTCGGCTACGTTACAGCAGAAGTGGTCGCGGGCGGAGTGGTTGAGTCCGCTCGTGACACGGCTTGCTGAACATCATCAAATTGGAACGAATAACCACTGAGTTTCTTACTAGTGCATGGTGTCTTCTCAGTAGAAATAGACATCAGAACTAGAGGTAGATGATAAATGGTAACCTATTCTGGGACATCTTAAGGTGACGGGTAGGACGCCAATCGATTGAAGTTTTTCGCTACTAACCTGATCTTTTTTAAACAATTTCGGTGTTACAAACCTCGGCAAACATATATTATTTATTAAAAAACCATGCAACAAATTTTGGGTCCAACGCGTAGAGAGCGAAAAAGTGCGTCAGGCAAAAGCGGCCACTTCGGCGTGAATCAATTTTTCTCGTACAAAAATCGGACCCAACACGGCACGAAATTGTTTTAAAGATAGATCTGTTTTTAGTCCTAAAAATTAAAGCGATTGGTCTGTATCGAGGTTCTGTCTGGACTTAAATATAAAGATTTTTTTATCTTTATTTTTACAGCAACTTATATTTTATTGTTGTGTGTGTATGTTCCACTATTGTCCACTCGGTGAAGAACTTATATCATAAATTAAAAATAATCTACTTTCCGATGACAGTCACGTGCACTAATAAATATACAACAAACTCATTTAAATATGAACCTTATTGTCCACCTTAAGATTCGTAGTGTTAACATTTCAACGTTTCCATTTGCCGCCGTTTAGGATCAGTGGGAGTGAATGCTCGCCTCTGATGCACAAGAGTTGCGGGTTGATCCACGACAGTACTAAACATTTGTATGCATGGCTTTTATGTTTTATTGGTCTATGTATTAAAGTATGTATTACAAAAGAAAAGTATTAAAGTTTGTATACAGGTGTCATCTGTGAACATTACATCCCTTTAACACGTTGTTTATACCAACCATTCTGGAAACAATATTTCTTCAACGACGTTCCGGTAATTCATCGAATTTTTTTTGACTCCAATCAAAATGACCAAGTCACGTGACGGACTTGTATGAAAAGTTGAAATTTTTTCATGCGAACTTTCAAAAAGTGATAAAACAAATGTCATAATGGTTAGTAGAAACACGTGTTTAAAGGGATGTAAATGTTTCACAGATACCACCGCTATTTGTAATCCGCTGTTGATGTTGGTTCTGGATAACCGTTAGCAAAAGGTTGCTTGAGCTACTCGTACCCTATCTCGGAGGCCAATGTGATGTGTTGTGTGATTGTTTTTTAATTATGCAGGTTGACAATATAAAAAATTACGAAAACTGGTATTTTTTCTTTGAAAACTGTTTAACCGTGATATTACCAAAGTGTTACCCAGTTAGCTGGAAGGCAGGCACTAGTAAGATAAGGAAAATTTAGTTGGACGACTTTTTTTTTTTTTTTTTTTTAAAAAAAAGTACTTTTATATTCGTTCCCCGATAGGCCGTAAACGAATATCTGAGTTCAGATAAAACACATAAAATTAGTAGAACTAATCGCTTTGTGGCTGATAATATTATTATATTAAACTTTCGTTGTAATTTGACCGATCCCCGTTATCTCTTCTCATCGGAACAACGGAATGTGTGAAGGGTTATTTGATTATTTCCTAAAATTCATTTACTATGGGTCCAACGGCATATTCATTTTTATAGTAAGTTCATGCTTTTGTTTGTATTTTTTTTAATTTTTTAAGGAGTTAATGATTTTGTTTGTATTTTTTATATTTTTATAGTAAGTTATGTTTGTGTGTATTTTTTTATTAATTTTTTGTGATAGGTGGCAGGAAGAGTAGACGGATCACATGATGGTAAGCGATTGACGTTGCCCATGGACACCCGAGACACGCTTTTTGATAATTAGGTGTGTGATATATCTGTTAGTGTTCTCAGTCACCGGAGAGAAGGTTGCCTTTCTTTGCTTGCTGAAGGCTCCGCGGACTCAAAATTAGTATGATATAAATTTCAAAATTTGTTCGAGTTCTTCTCTCACGGTAGGCAGCGGCATGACTGTGCTCCGGCATTGTTGATGTCATTGAGCGGCGGTTACCGTTTACCATCAGATGGGCGCAAAGCCTCGTCTACCTAATAAAAGCAATAAAAAAAAAAAATTTTTGCGTTCTAATTGCCATTCTCCCGTTATCACACTGGCGATTGCGAGCGTTTCAATCGGAGCGGAACGACGCAGTGGCAAGCCATTACAGCTCTTCTTTTTTGGGACCCCCCAGTGAAAATGCACCTTTTGCCGCCGAGAGGGCCTCTCTATGGGGTTTAGGTCTCTGCTAATCAGAGGGACCTCAGGAGGCTACCCAATCAAAAACACTGGGGCGT
>JADPWL010001435.1:0-14451 GCA_019059595.1 Marasmia exigua | reverse complement strand
TAGGACTCTCGTGAATGAATGATATTCGCGATGATAGTGTCGCCGAAAGACCCACATCAAATAAAACCAATTGAATTGATTTTATTTATAATTAACAATATTTTTTTTAAAGAATCAAAGATATTTGACTTTTTAAATAAAAGGACTATTATTTAATGTGTTTGAAAGAAAGATTTTAAATAATAAAAACATTAAAATGTTAAAATATTTTTAAAAATCTGACAGCTTGCTATTTTTCTACATCATAGCCCATATAGTTATCTGTGGCCATCTGTGAAACATTAGAAAAAAACTTGTAAATTATTGACATAAGTACTACGTACGATAAATATGCAATCTCAATACATAATTTAAAATATTGTAAAATTGTTTGAAAGCGTATGTACATTAGTATTATGCTTATATACAAGTTCTATAGTTATCTAAAGACTCTACTTTCTTAAGTAAAATCAAGTATAAGTTAGGTTAGTCGCATAATCCTACCTAAATACGTTTATTTGTTATTAATTTTACTCTGCCGGGGACCACTCGGCCACGGAGTAGAATAGGCCATCCTCACTCTTACCGAGGTGTCGTAAAAGGCCAATAAGGTAAAGCTGCTGGCATGATCATCAGCACCCAGACATGGAAAACTCTGCATTTATATCAAAACCCTCGCCAACCCGTCTGCCAAGCGTGGTGAGTATGGCAATTACCCCTCATGTGATTGAGGAAGGCCCGTGCCCCAGCTGTGGGGACTTAAATGGGCTGATGATGATGACTATTCCATTTTACACTTTAGAAAGAACAACTTTGAAACATCATTTCTATAATTTAACCATTTGTAATTAAATATTTCAGTAAACAAGACATAAAAGTTCTCCATTGGACCAAACTGTAATAGAAAGCTGAGCTAGAATGACTGTTGGAGAATGAGTTGAAAAAAGTGAACATCTCACCGGAGGTAATCAAAATAACAAAAAAATATTTAAGTGAATCTATAATATCTGTGCTATAACTAATTTCCTTACTGAAAGAAAAAACATTAAGATAAAGATAATATAATTGTTTGAAACATGTATACAAAAGTGTAATCCTTATAAATAAATATTTCACAACATCACATACATTGGTCTGACTCCGAGATAGGTACCTTAAGCACCTGTGTTACGGATATCAGAATCAACAGTGGGATTACAAATATATGCATATAATACTTTTCTTTTATAAATACATACTAATAATACATAGAAAACACCCAGACCAATACAAACAGACATGTTCATGCATACAAATGTTTGTACTGTGCGGGGATTGAACCCGCAACCCTTGGAACAAAGGCAGCATTCACTACCGTTCCAAATGGGTTGTCAAATCCTTGCAGTGTTATTCTTGGTTGGTGGTCCAGAACCATGATTTTGGAGGCCAGTGTACTGTGAGCCATGATCGAGGATTTGGCGAGTCTGGCAATTACTATGAAGGGACTGCCGTCTGACCTTAACAACCCTTAGATGGGGGAACCACACCAAATTAATCATGGTTACATGTTACAGAAACTTATTCAAGTAATCTTAAGTGCATATGGAGCTCGTTGGTAGAAATATGCATTTGAGTTTATTTTTTACATTATTTCCAATCTAAAATTAAATAGCTTGTTTTTATTTACTTAATAAGTATGATTGTAATCGAAATACCTATGTACCTACCAACAGTTTTTTGTATGAGAGGGCAATAAAAATACTTTTATTATTAGGTATTTATTTATTTTATTTAAAACTCCTTTATGATTATTCCAGAATATCTACCAGCATTGCACAGATCTCCGCTAGAAGAAACATACCCAGTTCCAGTACTCCGGGCTTCATTGCTAAACGAAATTAATTATTTGCTGAAAATAGTTTGTTATAATTCAACTGATAAGTACCTATGGACAAGCATCATTCAGTCATCATTTATTATGTAAATAAAGTAAAGTATCAGCTTAATTATTCCCTTTGTAGGGCTAAGACCCCCATCATAGAAATCAAGTCATCGCTACTATGATGGGCTTAATCATCACTCTTGCCAAATGCGGATTAGTGATCACAAACCCGAACTATGTTCGGAAAATTCAAAACATACCTTTGTTCGACCCGGGAATCGAACCCATGACCCCGAGATCATGGCCACAGGGCCATCGTCAGAACCGTCTTAAACCATTAGACAATGGGGCGTTGTTTTATTTGTAAATAGTTTAAGGTTATTAATTAATACTAAGTGGGTGTGTGAAGATAGATAGATAGACATCCTTTATTGCACAGAAAGAATACAAAATATGTGTGTGTACATAGTTTCTTCTTAAAATAGGATAACATTATTGTATCTTTTATTATTTATTTTAATAAATGATTCCATCACATGTACTTTGTTGTTTTTTTCATTCCTTATGTACTGCTCTCCTGTTAATTAGTATGTTAATCGCATGAGTGTTAACAGGGCTTTTGGAACAGTGGTAGTGAACGATGGCTTTGGTTCAAGGGTTGCTGGTTCGATCCCCATACAGTACAAACATTTGTGTGCATGTACATGTCTGTTTGTATTGGTCTGGGTGTTTTCTATGTATTAGTATGTTTTTACAAAAGAAAAGTATTATATGTATATATTTGTAATCCCACTGTGGACTATGATATCCGTAACACGGGTGCTTGAGCTACCTATCTCGGAGTCAGATCAATGTACATATGTGATGTTGTGAAATATTCTATGGGATATATTGAAATTCACTAACTAATAGTGGAGCAAATGTAATAAACCAGTTAAACATAAGTTTAACTGGTTGGTACTGTGTAATCTTTAATGGATATCCAAAATTGTAAAATTTATAAGTAGATAACTAGGTACTTAAATAGTTATGTAGGAACCTAACACAAAGGTAAGTAGGTAGGTATACCTACTTTTTAAGGAAAGAGAAAACTTATTACGTATACTTGTAATGTAGACAAAGTAGGAACTTAGGCAAAATTATTGCCTCTTGTAATACATAATTGAGGCTTGCAAATGGTTAAAACCCTCAAAATGTATTTCACTTTGTACTTTGGTGGATTAATACCTAATTGAGTTAAAAGCCTATATAAATAATACCTAATTAAACCATCAAAAGTTTCAAACTTTTGAACTGATAAGATTAAGTTTGAAGAATACAATGTACTAAGCATAGAATAATAACAAGACGGTACTAAGTCGCAGAAAAAGACTAATTACTTAGTGAATCTAGTTTATCTATAAGAAGCCTACACCACTAGGTAGGTACTTAGTATACTTACTTACTTAAATCTGCATAAATCATTGAACTATACCATACATATTCTCACTGGCACTTAGAATAATAACAAGACTAGAAGGATAGTTTCCTTACTGCTGTCACCTCAAATTTGAAGCACAATTTTGGTTTTTCAAGTTGGTACTACGTACGTAGTATCAACATAAAAATGCTAATTAATGTTACCAGTCACGACATATTTCCCTAACACATGGGAAATGGTTATTGCAGTAACTGTACTGTTTTTAATAGGACCTAAAACAACGCTTACAAGTATCTGCCTAACTGTGATTATAAAATTAGTTGGCAAGTTATGTTTCGATATTTATGATGCCTTGACAATATAAAAATGAATAAGAAATAAATAAATAAAGAGCTTACCTACTTATTTTAATGGTTATCAGGGTGAGTTTTAATTCGTGTAAAATGTGGATCCGTGTATTGCACTGTCAGAAACACATCAATTTACATAAATCTTAAAATTATTATTAAATGAATAAACCAATTGCATAATATTCTTGCTTATTTATTTATTAACATATAGTTCTTCTACTCAAGCTAATTTATGTTCATGGACAAGCAGATGACAATAGCAGTACTTTTAACACATATAAATAAAAAAATTTAAATCGCTAAAAATACCAAAAACTTACAGAGATATTTACAATCAAAGTTTCAAATAAAAATACAGATAAAAAAACCGATAGTTTTTCCCGCACTTTCAAGGATTCAACTTTGAAACTACGTTAACTTCGTCAATTACAGCTTTGAAATAATTTTGAGTACTTATAACTGTACGTACATTACGTATTTATTTTTAATATGTTATTTTTTACAGTTTAATTTTAATGCCCTTGCCACTGTATCTATTTCTTCAAATAGTTTCTCTTTGAGGCCGGCTTTGAGGCTCTCTGTGTGGAAATAACGTTTATTTTTATGTGATAGTTGGCAGACGAGCAGACAGAACACCTAATGGTAAGAAATTGCCGCCGTTCAGTGACACTCGGTGGAGTCACAAGTGCAAACGTTAAAAAAAGGAGGGTTGTTATGTCACATTGTGTGGAAATAAAGTTTATTTTTATGTGATAGTTGGCAGACGAGCAGACAGAACACCTAATGGTAAGAATTTGCGCCGTCCAGTGACACTCGGTGGAGTCACAAGTGCTACCAACCTTTAAACCTCCCATTCCCGGATTGGGCTTCCCGTACCCGTACTCACGCAGCGAAACACAGTAGAGACACTGCTTTACGCTGTAAACATCAGTAGCAACCGATTAAATTAATTAGGTATGAAACATTTATTTTTATGTGATAGTTGGCAGACGAGCAGGCAGAACACCTAATGGTAAGAAATTGCCGCTGTCCAGTGACACTCGGTGGAGTCACAAGTGCTACCAACCTTTAAACCTCCCATTCCCGGATTGGGCTTCCCGTACCCGCACTCACGCAGCGAAACACAGTAGAGACACTGCTTTACGCTGTAAACATCAGTAGCAACCGATCAAATTAATTAGTTGGAGCAATGATCTTACAAAAGTTGAAATGGGGAAAATATTTTTTTCATTATCAGGCAACACTGAGCATTTTAATAAATCGTTTGTATTTTTAGCTTATAAAACACAACATACTATGAAATATTGAAGGCTTATCTGTGAAAAGTGATGTTATTACACTTCTTATGGTTTTCCGAATCATTGTGACAAAATTTGACCGCACAAATCGTCATAGTTAATTAATTTTCGCGAGATGCGTTTGACAAGCATTGACAGTGACGACTGCGGAGCGATGCGGGCGTCTGAGCGATGCGGGCGTCTGGAGCCGTACGGCTCCGTTTGACTTGCGTCAAACAGTGGGCACAGACTAGGTTTCTAGTCTTGTTATTATTCTATGCACTGGCATAAATCTACAAAAATTCTCAGTAAGTAGGTAAATAGGCACTTAATGTAAATTAATTTACATATTTAAACGTAAGTACTGAGATTCATACATTAAAACTTTGATTAAGCATTAAAAGTACCTAAGTACTCTATGTATTCATAATCATCTATATAGGTATAGCAATTTTAACATTTTATACCAAGAAACTCCGCTTTAAACTAATCTTTATTGATATGTAAGTCATTGGACCTTATTTACAAAGACATAAAGATCCTTTTTTAATACACCATAAATCCATTCAACCGAACCAAAACACCTTTCGAGCTATCGTGAATTTTGACATAAAGACGCGAGACAAGAAATGTCAAATTCGATATTTTGGTCGAGCATTGGTGTCTTCAAATTAGGGTTTGAGGCGAGATGTGTCAAAAGAGTTTCGGTTGAGTTCAACCGACGCAATGTTCACTTCAAATTAGGAAACGTCGTCAAATACGTTTGGTTGAGTCTCAAAGTTAACTTCAAATTAGACCCCCTGGTTTGAATTTTGAAAATTTTGTTTCATCCATCATATTTGTAGGGACAGCCCAGTCTCTATGCTCTGTCTATATGCTCTTCTAATTCTATGGGACAGCCACACGTTAAATTTCTTCTTAAATATAAATTTAGGATTTTCTTAGTTAGTTAGTTCTTACTTAGTTAGTTTTTAGCTTTTAACTTTTATATGTTATGCAATGAAGAAAATGAGTGAAGGAGTCGACGCAAAAAAGCCGATCTGGGCTCCAAGCGACAGCTGGGACCCACCTGGGACAAAATTTTAAGATGATGATGATGATTTTGTGCAATATAGAGTATCTGTCGAAGTAGTAGCCCAACACAGGTGTCTCTACCACTATTGTCTTTAAAGTTATTCTATAATAACAATGAAAAATGAGAAGAAACTATAAACTGCAAAAATTGCTTTCTTAAAATACTCATTTCTCTGCCGTACTATTAAAAAATGAAAATAGTTGCCGGCGCATATGTTTCCTCAGTCCTAGAATATAAATTTCTTCTATCAAACGAAGCGTGAAGAAGCATAGAAGCATCTCGCAGGAAAGTAAGACAGTGTTAACGGATGTAATACCGTCCATTGTAATGGACAACATTTCAAAATTGCTAAGCTCTGAAATAAAAAATACCATTTCTTTATTTACTTTTCCGCTGCGCGAATATATATTTATTATTTTTTTATATTGCTTATTTACTGAGAAAAAAAATAAAAACTAAAAAACGTAAGATGACGTCATCGGACGGCAGAATGTAAAATATTTCTTTGCTTAGCACATTATAGTTTTAAATTTACGAAATGCCAAACCCATGACATGCAACTGTCAAAAAAATGACAACTTGTCAATGTTGAATGTATGAATGACGTTGACAATGTTGACACTAGTATTATTTACCTTTGACAGTAGTACCTTTTTTTTATTAAAACAATGATAAGCAAAGGAATATCGCTGTATTCAGCCGTCCGATGACGTCATTTGGCGCTTACGTCTATTTAGAATATAAAGAATTTTAATAATTATTTTATGCATGAAAATGGACAAATTTTGGAAAAAGACAAAATATGGGTCCGTTCATTTTATGTCTATTTTCATATAAAAAAACAATATGGACATGTTAAAAATATGAAATGTTGTCCATTGCAACGTGGGTTCTCTATTTTAAGATAATTATTATTCAGATTTAGTAATTGTACCTACTAACTGAATAAAGTAGTATATATAAGGAGAACCTAAGTGATCACTTATATAAATTACCCTTAAAGGGGGTTAAATAGGGAATGAAATGCCAGTATGGAGGCTTAGCCATTTTAAAGTAAGAATCTTAAAAATCACTTTATTCTCTCACTTACACACTTACGTTCTCCTTATTTCAAACCAAGAACAAGTTGTTTTAACATTTTTATAAATTCAACCCTTAAGGGGGTGAAAAAGGGGATTCAAGTTTGTATGGGAGTCCGTCATCTTTGATGTTAGGAAAGTGGCAACTATTTTCATTTTTTAATAGTACGGCAGAGAAATGAGTATTTTGTGAAAGCAATTTTTGCAGTTAATAGTTTCTTCTCATTTTTCATTATAACCTTGAATAAACCTTCGTTGAATTTATAAAAATGTTAAAAAAACCTTGTTCTTGGTTTGAAATAAGGAGAACGTAAGTGTGTAAGTGAGAGAATAAAGTGATTTTTAAGATTTACTTTTAAATGGCTAAGCCTCCATACTGGCATTTCATTCCCTATTTAACCCCCTTTAAGGGTAATTTTCAAAAAACGTTAACTGAATTTTTATTTCCAAATAGAAGTCGGAATACAAATTCTCACATTTCTAACATCAAAGATGGCGGACTTTCATACAAACTTTTAACCCCCTTTTTACCCCCTTAAGGGTTGAATTTTCAATAAGCCCTTCTAATTTCTAGCAAACAAAAGCATGGAACCAGAGTCTGCGGAAGCTAATTTACCAAATAAAAAACCTTGGGCTCTCCTTTTTCTTCCATACCATCACCATCAGACTACGATGAGTCAATAAACTGTGTTACTACAACAAAAACTGAAAAAGAAACTAGAAGTACATCGCCATTACCAATTTTCAAGTACCAATTTTATATTCCTACCTAAATTTAGCTAAAAGTACTTATTTACATAAACCGATACGCCTAATTGAATTTAAATTTTGAATTCATGCCATTTAAATTTCGTTCAAGACTATTAAAAAGCAATAAAACACACGATTTATTGAAGTCCAACAAAATTATTGGCTGGCAAAAGTAAATTACAGGAACAGAATTAATTTGGGGGTCATCGCCGGTCGCATATCAACCTTTAGTTTACACTTACGTGAATAGCAGTGAGGCAGTTCCGTAAGGCCACTATAATTGTGAAAAATGTTATTATGTGATAGTTGGCGGACGTCAGATGGGTCTGATGGTATGCGATTGCAGCCGCACATGGACACTCGCAACACCAACACAGTTTTTTCAACTGTTTAAAAGTTATTTTATTTCACTAATAGAGGAGTGGAAAACCTTTGTATAAAAAAATTATGAACACAAATAAAATAAAATGACTTAATTTTAAATGCATTTGTATAAACTAAATTAACTTAAATAGTTAATAGTACTTCTGCATTTATACTAATTTTCGTCAAATGTGGTATTTTTGCAGTCTAGTCATAGTACTGTCAGCGTCTAGTCTCATAAAATTGGTCCTTAGAAGACGGTGCTACCTCACACGCCTCCTACTGGGTGCTTTCTAGGTATGCTTTCTCTTCATAGCTCAGTTCAAACCCAATATTAGAATATCGCCGAGCTATGGATGCTAACCTCACTTTGTCTTGCTTATTTAGTTTGCTGGCGACAAATAAAGCCAAACTTTATTTTCTATTAATAAGTTTTGAAAAGTTGGCTTAAGGTGACACAACGCGATACTAGCGCCGCCAAATGATTTATTTTCATTGTGGCGAATGGGAGACATGTTTTAGTTGGGCGAGACAACGACAATACTAGCAGAGCTAGTATCGTCGTTGTATCGTCGTGTCGCCGTAACAATACGATATTCGACTATTTTTTTTCATTTGTGTAATCAAAAGACCTCTCAATGATATAAACATCGTTGAAAGAATTACTTGATTCTCATTTAAACTACCTCAGATATCACAACTTTAAAATCACATTATTTTGGGCGAACCCAAAACGCTCCATACAAATGGCTACTGAGATGTGACGTCACACGCAAGTATTTTGTATGCATTTCATTTGAATTTTGTATGGTAGCTATATCAAATGTTTCGTTTATGTCAATGGTCCCATTATAATAGTTGGTGTAAATTATATGGGTTATTCAATGGTATAATATTTTTTTTTAATTTCATACTTTTAAAATGGACTTGCCCATGAATCTTTGAACGACCATAAAACCGGCTAGACGTTATATTTTTGATTGAGAATTTTTGCTATTGGCACATATTTACCTATATTTTGATAAAATATTTATATTTTGTAAAATCTCGAACTTAGTCAAATACCCTATTTTGATGATGAAAGTTAGTGAGCTTTGCTGCCAGGTAGTTTATACTGTGATCAAAGTTTCTTCAGAATTCTGAATCATTGGAAGTTGATTAATAAGTAATTGTTTCGAGAAATCGTGTTTGAGCCCAAGTGGTTTTACAATGGGAATTATAATGAATTACTGTATTCACGGGTATCACTTTTTGGAGAAGTGGCCCAGGACGTGACGTTTGAGACAATGTAAAAGCTGACAGGTTATTCAATTTCCAAGCCATTTTAGGTAGCCTCTTTAATGCGCTGTGTCAAATATTTGTTGAATAAAACGTATTTATTTTGAGGAAGGGTTTAGCTATAGCAGAATTTCCTTTCGGTTATGACTTAGGCAGGAAGGCCTAAGTCCCTACCTACCTGTCTCAAGACGAAAGTCTTCAATGCGTGTGTGTTGCCAGTGATGACATACGGAACCGAAACGTGGCCGCTTACAATGTGCTGATTAAGGAGGCTCAAAATGACCCAGAGAGCAATGGAGAGGGCTATGCTTGGAGTCTCCCTGCGTGATCGTATCAGAAAGGATAAGATCCGCATGAGAACTAAGTTCACAGACATAGCCCAAAGGATTGCATGCCTCAAGTGGCAGGGCATATAGCGAGGACAGAGGGCCGTTGGGGCGGAAAGGTCCTCGAGTAGAGGCCACGTATAGGAAGTCGCAGTCGTGGCAGGGCCCCTACAAGGTGGACCAACGATCTGGTGAAGATTGCGGGAATCCATTGGATGCGGGCGCCACAGGACCGACCTGTGTAGAGAACATTGGGGAGACCTGTGTCCAGCAGTGGACGTCAATTGGCGGAAATGATGATATGACTTAGGGACCTTCAAAAGACCAACCTTCATCAGGTGACAAACTTGCTAGTTGGTCGCCTGAAGCATTATGAAAAATTTATTATCTTATCTGGTAGGGGCCATGTTCATGAGGCAGGTCGACCCAAAGGGATCTTTTGTACCTCCCCTATCCTTTGCACTCCTACTCACGAAATATTGTTTCATCAGCGTCACGATGTCTTTCGAAGCGCCTGTAGTCTTCTGGTTTAGTTTAAAATTGATAATACTCGTAATTAGATGTTAATATTTTCTTGCTTCTTTTTCATCATTGGTATTAATTTCTGCAGTTCATGCTTTTCTTAAAATGTCTATAGGTACCTTTCTTCCCTATCTTTCTGCCCATAACGATACCCATTTCATACGTGTGCCAACATGCTTTTTGATTCTATTTATTATCTTTTTAGGGTTCCGTAGCCAAATGGCAAAAAACGGAACTCTTATAGATTCGTCATGTCTGTCCGTCTGTCTGTATGTCACAAACACTTTTCTCCGAAACTATAAGAACTATACTATTGAAACTTGGTAAATAGATGTATTTTGTTGACCGCATTACGATTTTTACACAAAAATTGGAAAAAAGTATATATGATGTACATAATTATGAAAACTAACAACGAAAATTGGTTTGAACTAGATATAGTGACCAGTTTTTTTTTAATACGTTATAAACCGTAAACCGCAATTTACTTGCTGCTACGGAACTCTTCATGGGCGAGTCCGACTCGCACTCGGCCGGTTTTTTAAGTTTGTTATCGATGATATACCCATGTAATAGAGACTAATAATCAAAGGCCTCAGCTCGAAGAAGTCCTGTAACGAACGAGAATATACCTGTCGCATCCAAACAAAGGAAGGAGGAAAGGACACACAGCGGGTGAAAAGGAGGAGAAATCCGATCCGGTCGTTCGTTCGGTAACGTCCGGTTCGCTCTAATGCCCCCTTTTTTTGGTTTTCCGGGAGAAATGCATTACGCAGACCCAGCCGCCGGGGGACGACAGGGTACGGTGGGACTCACCCTCCGGGCCGCTTCTTCTAACAAGAACCGACCTGAGGGCATACCCACTAAAACTCCCGGGGCTCAACCACCCGTGGGTATGGAATGGAGTCACAGGAACTGCACGAGGCTATTCTCCGCAACCCCTCTCCCCCACTGGCCCCTACACGGGGTGTGCGGCCACGCCCGTCCTCAGGCTGGGAGGATGGTGGTTGCACTAATGCCCCTGTGTCGACTAATCCATTCTCCTATGGATCGCTGACTGATCGAAAGAAACTCAAACATTTTAATGCAAAATATAGACAATTGCTCCCTCTGCAGGGAATAAGCAATTCTTTGGCAAACGATTACAAAGCCCGATGTGTGGCTGTGCAAATGGATTAAGCAATGATGGGGCATTTGGAAAGAACCGTCCGGACTGAATCAATTTCAATGCTAATTCTATTAGGATTTTAGTCCGCGTCCAGCGTAATCTCCGAGCGTCTCCGTTTTAACGTTACGGAAAGACGGTTTGGAAAGTCAAATCTATGTGCATATTTCTACCATTAGCTAAACTGTGAGGGTAAATATCGTGAGGAAACATGCACGTCTCGGATAGTTTCTCAAATATTGTGTATAACTACAATATTTGAGACAGTGATTCTGAACGTGTTACCGTGATCCAATTGGTCTGGTTTCTCTGTCTAAGTGTTGCGAAAGTCAGACGGCAGTCATCATCATCATCGTCAGCCCATTGAAGTCCCCACTGTTGGGGCACGGGCCTCCCTCAATCACATGAGGGGTAATTGCCATACTCACCACGCTTGGCAGACGATTGAGAAGAGGGAAAGGAGGTTTAGAAAGCTTAAGTGATGGGCTTGCTTTGGATGTAAAAGTTGGGGTTTAAGGGAGGTTTTTCGAGTTCGAAGGTTGAGGTGGGAAGGGTATTTATGATAGTTCAAATCATACATATTTAAAATCAAAGCTTCTTTCGTGAGATTAGATGAAATTTCCTTATAATCAAAATCAATCTTTATTTACTCAGACCCCTTTACATCATATTTAAATACATAAAAATCGTTTCTTATTTTATTTTTGTACCAGGCCTACTTTACTTTAATATTAAAACTTTAAATGAGAAAAAGCTAAAGTGAGAAAAGCTGCTGAGAGCCGAAACGTGGACACTTACGGTACGGCTGGCCCACAAGTTAAAGGTCGCTCAGCGGGCTATGGAACGAGCAATGCTCGGCGTCTCTCTCCGAGATCGAATCCGAAATGAGGTGATCCGGCAGAGAACCACAGTCATCGACATTGCTCACCGGATTAGCAAGCTTAAATGGCAGTGGGCTGGCCATATTAGCCGCAGAACCGACAACCGCTGGTCCACAAGTTAAAAGTCGCTCAGCGGGCTATAGAACGAGAAATGCTCGGCGTCTCTCTCCGAGATCGAATCCGAAATGAGGTGATCCGGCAGAGAACCAAAGTCATCGACATTGCTCACCGGATTAGCAAGCTTAAGTGGCAGTGGGCTGGCCATATTAGCCGCAGAACCGACAACCGATGGTCCACAAGTTAAAAGTCGCTCAGCGGGCTATAGAACGAGAAATGCTCGGCGTCTCTCTCCGAGATCGAATCCGAAATGAGGTGATCCGGCAGAGAACCAAAGTCATCGACATTGCTCACCGGATTAGCAAGCTTAAATGGCAGTGGGCTGGCCATATTAGCCGCAGAACCGACAACCGCTGGTCCACAAGTTAAAAGTCGCTCAGCGAGCTATAGAAAGAGCAATGCTCGGCATCTCTCTCCGAGATTGAACCGGAAATGAGGTGATCCGGCAGAGAACCAAAGTCATCGACATTGCTTACCGGATTAGCAAGCTTAAATGGCAGTGGGCTGGCCATATTAGCCGCAGAACCGATAACCGCTGGTCTACAAGTTAAAAGTCGCTCAGCGGGCTATAGAACGAGCAATGCTCGGCATCTCTCTCCGGGATCGAACCCGAAATGAGGTGATCCGGCGGAGAACCAAAGTTATCGATATTGCTGACCGGATAAGCAAGCTTAAATGGCAGTGGGCTGGCCATATTGGCCGCAGAACCGACAACCGCTGGTCCACAAGTTAAAAGTCGCTCAGCGAGCTATAGAAAGAGCAATGCTCGGCATCTCTCTCCGAGATCGAACCCGAAATGAGGTGATCCGGCAGAGAACCAAAGTCATTGACATTGCTTACCGGATTAGCAAGCTTAAATGGCAGTGGGCTGGCCATATTAGCCGCAGAACCGATAACCGCTGGTCTACAAGTTAAAAGTCGCTCAGCGGGCTATAGAACGAGCAATGCTCGGCATCTCTCTCCGGGATCGAACCCGAAATGAGGTGATCCGGCGGAGAACCAAAGTTATCGACATTGCTCACCGGATTAGCAAGCTTAAATGGCAGTGGGCTGGCAATGTTAGCCGCAGAACCGACAACCGATGGGGTAAACGAGTTCTAGAGTGGAGACCGCGTCTTGGCAAACGTAATGTGGGGCGCCCTCTGGCTAGGTGGGGGGACGATCTGCGCAGGATGGCTGGCAAGAGCTGGATGCGAGAAGCCATGGATAGATCACGGTGGTGAACAATTGGAGAGGCCTACGTCCAGCAGTGGACTGCGATATGATGATGATGAGAAAAGCTAGAGTGATTAGGCTACTTTTGGGTAAGCTTGCTACATCGTTTCCTCTCAACTCTAGAGTTCAGTGTAAAGCAAGAGCAAACCCATCTTCATTAAAAAATAATAAAAAAAAGTGATTCTGATGAATTGTTTTTTTTTTGCTTTTGTGTTTTCATCTCATTGGATTGACCGTGGGAGAGCCACGCTTCGGCTCGATCGGAGTGATACCACGGCCTCACAGAAAACCGGCGTGAAGCAGCATTTTGCTGTATTTTGCGTCAATGTGCCGAAGTCTAATTCGGGGAAAAGGTTTAAAAGGTTGGCAGCGCACTTGTGATTCCAGCTGTCGCAAGTGTCCATGAGCGGCGGCAATTGATTTCCATCAGGTGATCCAACCAGTGGAGACACAGGTGCGCTACCAACTTTTAAACCCTCACCCTTAATAAATAGTATAAGTGTTTGCCGAGGTTGTGACCCCGAAATAATTTAAAATAGATCCGGTTTAGTAGCTAAAAAAAAAAATCGATTGGCGTCGCTAGTGTGCCCTACTAACTAGCGACACCAATCGATTAAAATTGTTTGCTACTAAACCGGAAGGTCTACTACGCCAAACGATATCGATTTATTCGTAACAATACGACAGCTGTTCGAAATATTCGCTAATACCCTACTATAAGAAATGTTCGTAATCTGTATCGATTATCGTAAGTATAGACAATTTACTTTCATTTTATTTTTTCATTTTATTT
>JADPWL010001433.1:0-10716 GCA_019059595.1 Marasmia exigua | reverse complement strand
TCTACTTTGGCACTTTATTTTAGTATAATTATTGGTTTATTTAACTTCAAGCTTCATCATCAGCCTATCGCAGTCCACTGCTGAACGTAGGCCTATCCAATTGTTCGCCACTGTAATCTATCCATGGCTTCTCGCATCCAGCTCTTACCAGCCATCCTGCGCAGATCGTCCCCCCCACCTTCTGGCTAGGTGGGGCGCCCTACATTACGTTTGCCAAGACGCGGTCTCCACTCTAGAACTCGTTTACCCCATCGGTTGTCGGTTCTGCGGCTAATATGGCCAGCCCACTGCCTCTTAAGCTTGCTTATCCGGTGAGCAATGTCAATGACTTTGGTTCACTGCCGGATCAACTCATTTCGGATTCGATCTTGGAGAGAGACACCGAGCGTTGCTCGTTCCATAGCCCGCTGAGCGACCTTTAACTTGTGGACCAGCCGTACCGTAAGTGTCCACGTTTCAGCTACGTATGTCATGACGGGTAGGACGCACTGATTGAAGACTTTCGAATTATGACACTGTGGTATTGACGATACGAAGACACGACGTAGTTTTCCAAATGCTGCCCAACCTAACTGGATTCTCCTATTCGCTTCATCCTCGAAGTTGTTTTTACCCAATGGCAATGTCTGCCCGAGGTGTAAGTATTTTTGAACAGCTTCGAGGACGGCACCGTGAATTGCAATCGGTTCCGGTAGAACATGTTCATTGAACATGACCTTGGTTTTCTCCAAGTTCATCCGTAGGCCGATGCATTTAGAAGAGTCAGCCAGGTCATTCAGCATCTGTTGTAGGTCCTGCAGCGTTTCTGCCATTATGACGATGTCATCTGCAAATCGCAGGTGAGAGATGTATTCGCCATTGATGTTGATGCCACGTGTCTTCCAGTTCAGCGTCTTAAACATATCCTCCATTGCATTTGTGAACAATTTCGGGGAGATGACGTCCCCTTGTCTCACTCCTCGATGCAATGGTATAGGACTTGTTTGCTGATTCAGTACTTGGACGGACATAGTAACGGCATCATAGAGACATCTCATCACCTGGATATATCGCCACCGACTTGGCATCGCTGCAGGGACTCCAGAACAGACCAGATTTCAACCGAGTCAAAGGCCTTCTGCCAATCCACAAATGCTAGACCAACGCTTACTTCAAGCTTACGTGTAGGAAACTGGCAAGAAAAGTGCGTATTCCTTTTAAAAGGCCGGCCTAGTCCTTCGAAATTCCTCTCCTATCATACATTCGTTACTGGTTATATACTAGTGTTACACTGGTGTCTTAACAAAAATGAGGGTAGGATGCATCTGGGCAGATTCACTAAAATGGGTATGTCCAGCGCACTAGGCAAGTTATTTCGAATACTCGTCCTATACTTTTTAATCGTCATAATTTTAGGACAATTAGCATAGTGAATCGCCAACTTCCTGGCCCCGTATTCGTGGATGGAGAACAGAGATAATGTGAACGAATCGATTCGAAGGGTCCTCGCGACCTCCAAGGCCCATAAAATATGTAGACGCGTTTCATGAATTCATTCGAGTGACTCCATAAATATACATGTCAAATTCCAAAGTGAAGTCGGATTATAGCAATTGGGAGAACGGATGAAATTAATGCGGACCCGATTTAATCTAGATTAAATATTGGATGGAGTTATGAAATGGTGGAAAAAAGGGCGTGGGATGGGTCACAAAGGCAGGTTTTTTAGTATAAATGAGGAAAAAATATCACAATATTGGAGGGTCTTAGTTATATCTACAAAGTATATTGATATTTTTGTAATAGGTTATAGGTCTGGGTGATTTCTATCTAATAAGTATTTATTTACAAAATAAAACTACTAAATGTATGTATTTGTGATTCCGCTGTTGGCACTGACATCCGTGACACAGGTGCTGGAGCAACCTATCTCAGAGTCAGATCAATGTATGTGATGTTGTGAAATATTTATTTATAAAAAAAGACCTGATATTAACCTCATAATGTGCAACTTACTGGACGATATTTTATATTACATTTTTTGCTAGAGATGGCAAACGAGCAAAAGGATAACGTGATCGTAAGTAATCACCGCCGACCACCCATGAACATCGAGATCCGATGAGACGATGATGCGTTGCTGACAATATTTTTTTTATGTGATAGGTGGCAGTCGAGCAGACGGATTACCTGCTGTTGGTAAGCGATGGCCGCCACCCATAGACACCCGCAACACCAGACGCAATATGGTCGCTGTTGCAGGTTTGTGCTTTCTCACGGGTCATGGTCCACCTTAGTTCGCCTGGGTGGACCACTGGCTTTTTTGTTTTGCCTGTGGTCCCCTTTAAAATCCACCTGGATAAACCACGAGCACTTTTTCTTGCCTGTGATTCACCTTTATGATGGTACTAGCCGGCGTCACCGTACGGAACCTTTACAAATTACCGATGAGTAACACTGTGACTCAATGGCATTTTTTTTCCTTTGATTTACAGTGTCCTTTTACGGAACTCCATTATAAATTAGATTTTAAACTTTCGCGTTGCATCATACTTCTGATTAATGTACGCGGGCAAAAGCGCGGTTATTTTTAAATGTAAGTACATAAGTAAGTGTCCTTTATCCAAAGGTTGCCTGGAAGAGATCGCTCATAGTGATAAGGCCGCCATCGTTGTACATATCCTGTAATATCTAGTTTTAAGTTTTCATACTTTATTTTGAGTGCAATAAAAGTATATTAATTCATTCGTTCATTCATACTCGTAACACATAGTAGGTACATAAGTACATACTCAAATTTTTCGAACAAAGCTCGGATTTGTGATCACCAATCCGCATTTGGCAAGCGTTGTGATTAAGCTCAATCCCATCATAGTAGACTGATCGGATGGCGCAATTGGTAGTGATCCCCACCCTGGACAAACATTCGTGCGATGAACACTGGTTTGTTCGGTGTCTGGGTGTAATATATGTATTTAAGTATATATTTGTGTTCCTCTGTTGTCTGATATCTGTAACACAAGTGCTTAAACTACTTAGTACGGAATCAGGTCAACGTATGAGATGTTGTGAGAATTATTATTATTTATTCCGGTCCAACACGCAAAGTTAAATAGGGCTGACACGAATTTTGTTACGGAACTATTTGTAATACGGAAAATCTTGTCCAAGTCGAGTTTTGGACAGGAATGTAACAGTGTCTCGAAAGTTAATTCTAGAAATTTTAATTTTTATGCTTTATTTTGGTTAAAATTATGTGAATTTAAAATTAATTTTTTTTAGAATTATTATTATCATAGTAGCGATGACTAGATTTCTATGATGGAGGCCTTGCAGTGGGACAGTTTATAGACAGATACTTTTACATACTCGTAGTAACATCTACTCACAGCTTGACGCGATAACACACACTTCGATCACGTTATAACGGTTGTGGTCACAAGCGGAGGAGGTGCACGGCTCCGTGGCTGTTGGTCGGCTCATTGCACTTCGAGTTGGCCGATTCCGCTCAGCTATCGGACGCGTCCCCCGGTGGCGGATAGGGGAACGCCTCCCAGATATGGGGGGTACCGGCTTCGGCCGGCGCGGACCAAAAGCGGCACACCGTAACCTCCTCATTGAGAGGAGGCCGGGGGTCCACTCACTGAGAGTGGACTGCGAGGAAGAAAACCTCTATAAAAATCACCTAGCACACCGTAACCACCTCATTGAGAGGAGGCCGGGGGTCCGCTCACTGAGAGTGGACTGCGAGGAAGAAAACCTCTATAAAAAATCACCCCAAACCGGCGGGTCGGCGTGCCTGTCGGGGAGGGTTAACCTGCTAGCGCACTGGGCCTCGAAAGGGGCTCAGTGGTGGGGAGCAGGCTTGCCTTAATTGGCCGGCCTGAGAGGAGACAACCTCGATAAAAAACCTCAAAGGACCGACGTTGGGGCGCCCCATTCGGGGCCTCGCGCGGCGTCGGTCGCCTTCGGGTGGCTGGGGAGGTACCCAGCCCATTAGCGGCCCTCCCAGTGGGAACTGCCAACCCTCTGGCGTATCTGGCTTACCGCAGTAATCCTGCTCTGCTGTGGTGGACTTTCCTTCAGAGACTTCTCGTGGGATTCTTATGGATTTGAACACTGAAAATAAAACCCCCAAAAAACCGGACCTTTTATCAAACGACTTTGGCTATTCTTCTCTGGACACCGATCGCTCCAACGATTTGGTTTCCGACAAACTGGTGGGGGAGAAGCGCACCCAGATGGTGCGCACCCCTCTGAACGACTCTGGCGCGTCCTCGGACGCACGTTTTGTGGCTCCGGAGCCCGTCGTGGACTCCGGCGTGTTGGAGGTGGAGATTTCGGCCGACTCCGACGTCTCCGCCTCTGAATATGATTCGGCAACAGGATCAAGAGGTTCTCTGATCCTGCAAAAAGGGGACTCTAAAAAAGGGAAGAAACCCCAACTAGACGTGGAGAGAGTGCAGGCGGTGGTGCTCACCCGGCTTAGGTCAGCGAAGGCGGCTGCTGACCAGGCTAAGCCGACACCACCGCCAACACCAACACCACCAGCAGCGCCAATCGGTGGAAGGTTCCACGCGCTGGCAACGGATGCGGAATCGGTGAGCGAGTCCGACACCGATTCTGCTGCCAGCACCGTGGACTTTTCTAAGTATCTCCGGGCTGGGTCCAAGCGGGCAGGTCGCGAAGCGATCGTCCGACTCCAGCCCGGATGCGAAAAGGAAGGGCGCTGCCAGGAAGGCGGCGGGAGCTGGAAGGCCCATCACTACGGGTGCGTACGTGGGCCTCCAAGCGTCTAGAAAGGCCGAAAAGGCCGCTCAGCGCCAGGAGGAGCGCGAGCGGGCGGCGGCCGAGCTGGATGCTGAAATTTCGGCGGCCGAGGACAGGAGGAGACAGGCCACCATCAAATACGGATATGGTACCTCCCACGTCCAATATGAGAGGATGACGGTGGAGGAGCTCCAGGAGTTCCTCCAACTGGACTTGGCGGGTATCATTTCCGTCACCAACAAATCTGGCAGCTTGAAAGGGACCTGCCAGAAGGCTCTAAAAAGCCATGCACAGGCCATGCTGGAGGCGGCGAGCGAGCTGGCCAAGCGGAGTGTCTCGGATGAGACCACCGCCCTGCAAGCAACTGTTCGCCGCCTTGAGGAGGAACTATGCGAAACTCGCAAAGAACTGGCCAGGCTGAGGGCTGGCCTACTTCCTCCTCAGGCCGCTCCCACAGCCTCCGCTGCCCCCCTTGTCACTGCTCCCTCCACCAGCAGAGGGAAGCCAAGCCGACCTGCCCCCAGGCCCACCTCACAGGAACAACCCCCCCTGGAGGAAATACTCAGGCCACTTTTGGCGGAGCTCCTAAGGGAGCACACGATGGAGCAGCGCAACTTCACCCGCGCTGCCATCGCTGGCCTGGAGGACCGCCTCCTCCCGGCCCCAATAATAAGGCCGCCTTTAGAAGCGGACAGGCGCAGAGCCGCCGCCGCCGAGATCCGCCCGGAGGTCCTAATGCCCCCTCCCCCCCCTCCTTCTGCGAAGGGCAAGGGAGTGGGCAAGTCGTCAACCAGGACGTTGACAACCACCACCTCGTCCGGCCCGGTGACGCGGGCCAAAACTTTCGCTGCGGCCACCGCAGCCGGGGCGATGCGCCACAGTCAAAATGTGAGGCCCCCAACGTCGGCGCCTCCTACTATGGCCGATGAGGAGCCTGCGGCATCCTCCTCAAATACTCGTCGGCCGCGCGAGGATCTCCTCCTACCCTCCACTACTGTAGCCAACGACGGGTGGCAAACGGTGGGCCGCCGAACTAAGAGAACGAGAGCAGCCCCAGCCACTTCCGGTGGCACCAGCGGCGGCACCTCCCACGCAGGAAGCTGTGGGCCTCACTGGGGGCAAGAGGCCCAATAAAAACAAAAAGGGGAGGAAGAAGAAGTCCTCCCCAACTTCGACTCCGCCGTCCAAGAAAATAGTTGTGCCGAGGTCGTCTGCGGTCGTGGTGACGCTGACGGCGGAGGGCATTGAAAAGGGCGAGACGTATGAGTCCGTCCTGGTGAAGGCCAGACAGGCGATAGGAGGCGCCTCGTCCCTCGGCATTCCCCCAATGCGCTGCCGCCACACAGTGACGGGAGCTCGTAAATTCGAGCTCCCTGGCACGCAAAGCGGAGCACTCGCGGACACGTTCGCTGCGAAGCTCCGCGAGGCGGTGGCAGGGACGGCCGTCGTGTCCCGCCCGGTGAGGCGCGCCACCCTGCTCATCACAGACCTTGACGACTCTGTCGTCAAGGAAGAAGTGATCAACAGGGTGGCGGAGGTTGGCGGCTGCGAGCCGTCGACCATTAAGTGCGGAGAGCTTCACCGGGGCCGGTGGGGAATGGGCCGAATCCGAGTCCACTGCCCCACCACCGCTGCCAAGGTGGTGTTGGCCGCCGGCCGACTTTTAGTCGGCTGGACATCGGCGGGGGTGCGGGCTCTGGAAGACGAGCCCCTCCGGTGCTTCCGGTGCCTCGGCACCGGCCACACGCGGGCCCTCTGTCCCTCAATCGACCGCTCGGCGCTATGCGTCCGGTGCGGCAAGGAGGGACACGCCAGAGCGGACTGCCAGGAGAAAGTGCCCCACTGCGCCGTTTGTGCCGCAAGCGGCAGGCCAGCAGGGCACATAATGAGGGGGAAGAAGTGTCGTCCTCCTCCCAAGACGGGCAGACCACCGCCGCCGCCTGCACGGCCAGCGACAGAGGCCAACACAGAGGCTCCCACGGAGCCTCCCGTTGTTGAGCGTATGGAGGAGGGTGCGGAACCATAATGGACCTGGGACACCGCACCTTCCTCCAAACAAACCTCAACCACTGCCGCTCGGCCCAGGACCTGTTTTACCAGCGTCTGGCCGAGTGGCAGGTGGACACCGCCGTGGTCGCCGAGCCATACCGTATCCCGGACGGTTGGCTTGGCGACAGGGATGGCGTGGCCGCTATTTTTCAGCGGCCGTCATCCCCTTTTCCCCCGCTCTCCCTTGTTGAGAGGGGGTCGGGGTACGTCGTGGCCGGGGGGGAGAATATCGCCGTCGTTGCAGTATATTTCTCCCCTTCCCGGCCTCTCTTCGAGTTCGAGGGGTTCCTGGCGGCTCTGGGCGCGGTTTTGTGCCGTTTGGCACCGCGCCCTATTATAATCGCCGGGGACCTGAACGCTAAGTCGCCGGCCTGGGGGAATCCGGCCACTGACGCGCGTGGTCGTGCCCTTAGGGAGTGGGTGACAACGATCGGTCTCCACACGCTAAACCGGGGCACGACACACACGTGCGTGCGACACAATGGAGGGTCAGTGGTCGACGTAACGTTCGCCACCCCATCCATTGCGGCGCGCACGACGGTGTGGGAGGTGGACCCAGGGGAAACCCTTTCGGACCATAAACACATCAAGTTTGTGGTCCGAAACTCGTCGGCGTCCACCCAGGCGGCCAGGAGGCGGCCCTCTCCCTTCCCCAGGTGGGCTGTCACCAAGCTGGACAGAGAGAGGGCCAAGGAGGCCGCCTTCGTCCAGGACTGGTGTTACCCAGTCCTGGGCGAGGATGACGTGGACCTCTCTGCGTCCGCCCTCCGCACCAGTCTGACCGAGATATGTAACGCGAGCATGCCTCGGTCACGCCGCCCTGTTCCCCGCCGCGCTGTTTATTGGTGGTCGGCGGACCTAGAGGCCCTCAGGGCCGCGTGTCGTGCGGCCCATAGGGCCTTCCAACGGGCGAGGAGGAGGCGCAGGCGGGACCCTGCCCTAGAGGACCGCCTCTACCTGGCATACCGCCAGGCGAGAGGGTCACTCAAATATGAGGTGGGCAGGGCCAAGGACGCGGCGAGAGACGAGATGCTGAAGAGTCTCGACCGTGACCCCTGGGGGAGGCCCTATAAGGCGGCGCGGAATAAACTGCGCCCCATAGGCCCCCCGGTCACGGAGACTCTCCAGCCTCAGCTCCTGGAGAGAGTGGTGCGGACGCTTTTTCCTGTCCGCACCAACTTCGTCCCTCCCAGGATGCGCCCGCCTGCGTGGGCGGTCCCCCCCGTGGACGTTGGGCCACTCCCAATCTCCACGGAGGAATTTGGCGCGGCAGAATTGAAACTCCGCGCCAAGAGGACTGCCCCCGGCCCCGATGGCGTCCCGGCGAGAGTCATCGCCATCGCCATCGGGGAGATGGAGGGGAGATTCCGGGACCTCTTCGACCGCTGTATGGCGGTCGGGAGGTTCCCGAGAATCTGGAAGCAGGGCCAATTGGTCCTGCTTCAAAAGGCGGGTCGGCCGGCGGACTCTCCGTCGGCCTACAGACCGATCGTCCTGCTCGACGAGGTAGGGAAGCTGTTCGAGAAGATCATCGCTTCCCGCCTCGTCGAGCACATGGCGACTACTGGGCCCGATTTGTCCGGGGCCCAGTACGGATTTAGGTCGGGGCGGTCCACCGTCGACGCCCTGACCCGCCTGCGGGACGAGACCCGCCAGGCTGCTCGACGCAGCCAGGGTGTCGTAGCTGTCAGCTACGACATCCGAAACGCGTTTAATACGCTCCCCCACCCGGTCATACTGGAGGCACTCGAACATTTCCGAGTGCCCCAGTACCTCAAACTCCTCATCGAGAACTACCTCGAGGGGAGGGAGGTCATGTATGCGGACCGGGATGGGGAGATCCAGCGCCGCCCGGTCGAGCTAGGCGTTCCACAGGGGTCGGTCCTCGGACCACTCCTGTGGAATATCGGGTACGACTGGGTCCTCCGCGGTGTACTCCTCCCGGGAATGAGTGTCATCTGCTATGCAGATGATACCTTAGTCACTTCCCGGGGGTCAACGTACAGGGACGCTGCTCGCGTGGCGTCCCACGGCGGCGACCTAGTCGTATCCCGAATGCGCCTTCCTCGGGCTTGAGGTGGCGCTGGAGAAAACCGAGGCCCTTTACTTTCCTAAAGGGCCTCGGGAACCGTTCCCCCACGGTGCGCTTATCACTGTGGGGGGACACCAGGTTGAGGTGAAGGCCGAGATGCGCTATCTCGGCCTCACCTTGGACTCGCGGTGGAAGTTTGGCCCGCATTTTCGCGGACTACAACCGCGACTCCTAAAGGCAGCAGACACGCTGACGTGGATGCTGCCCAACCTGGGAGGCCCAGGCTCGAGGTGCCGGCGTCTTTACGCCGGCATCCTGCGTTCCATGGCGCTCTACGGAGCGCCAGTCTGGGCCGACTCCCTGGCAGGACGGGACAACACTCCCCTCCTGCGGGGGCCTCAGCGGGTGATGGCGCAGCGGGTCGCTCGAACCTACCGGACGGTAGGCTTTGACGCGGCCTGCTTGCTCGCTGGGACCCCTCCATGGGAGTTAGAAGCCGTGGTGCTGACCACCGTTTACAAGAAAATGGTGGTCAGTAGGGCAGAGGGGGAACGCCTCTGCCCCGTCGAGAGGGAAGCCGTACGGAGGAGGGCTCAGAAGAGCCTCCTGAGGCGGTGGTCCGAGTATCTCACCACCGCTCCGTACGGCCGTAGGACCCTCGACGCGCTCGCCCCGGTCCTGGACCTGTGGCTTGAGCGTCACCACGGCAACGTCTCCTTCCGAATGGCGCAGGTAATGACCGGGCACGGTTGTTTCGGTCACTACCTGCACCTAATCAAACGGGAGGAGACGCCTTCCTGCCATGCGTGCGGCGCTGTCGAGGACACGGCACACCACACCCTGGCGGAGTGTGTGTCGTGGTCTCGGCAGCGTGATGCGCTGGTCGCGAAGGTCGGCCAGGACCTCTCGCTCCCTAGCATAGTGAGAGCTATGCTAGTGAGCGAGGTGGCCTGGAAGGCCTTCGCTGACTATTGCGAGCACGTAATGGCAGCGAAGGAGGCGGCGGAGCGCGAGCGCGAAGCAAATCCTCTCGCTCCCGCGCTCCGAAGGGCAAGGAGGGGTAGGAGACGCCGAACAGATGCGCGTCTCGCTCCTCTCCGCAGAGGGAGCCCGCTGGCGCATGGTGGGGGGTCACCAGCGCCGGCATTGCACGGGCTCCCTCAGCAGCCCGGTAGGGACGGCTCAGTTTTCCCGGCCGTCCCTACCCCCTCTCCTGGCCAGCAAGCCGGGGGAGGAACCGCCTGGCCCGCCGTGTAGGCGGGCACCGCCCGGGGAGGGTCGTGGTGCCCGTATGGGTAATAGGTTCGTCCTACAGCCCACGACGCCTTCCCATTTAAGGGCGATGAGGGAAAACCGCTGGGGTTTAGTCGGTATGCCTCTGGCCGGCTTCTCGTTAGGAGAAGCCCCCGCCAGAGGAGAGCCCGACATAACCCTCCTGCTCCCCAGCAGGAGGGTATGCATAAGGCGCCGCCACTAGGCGGCGACGTCGGCCATTGCACTACGGGCCGGCGGCATTCCCCAGCGAGAAGAAAAAAAAAAAAAAAAAAAAAAAGGAGGTGCACGGCGTCGTCTTCTACGCCCGGCTTGTAAATCTTCGGACACCACGATACTTCGAATACTTTCTACCACGTACCTCAGTTCTGTGGAACGGTTTGGCTGCAGGAGTATTTCAAGAGAAGAGCGTCTTTTTTCAAGAGAAGAGACCTTCAAGAGAAGAGCGTCTTTTTTTAAAAGGCCGGCAACACATTAGCGATCTCTCTGATTTCGCGGATGTTCATGGGCGGCGTTGATTACTTTTCATCAGGCTTGCTCGTTCGCCTCTAGCATAAAAAATGCCTTCTCATTTTCACTGCCACTCAAAAAATGTCAGCGAGGTCCTTTAAATA
>JADPWL010001432.1:0-11987 GCA_019059595.1 Marasmia exigua | reverse complement strand
TTAGTTCTTCAAGACTATGCAGTGCCTTGTGAGCATTAAATCTCCATATTACAAAGTCTGAGGCCTGACGAGTGTTGTGACTCATTGTCACTCATGACATCGATAAAAATTTAAATCGAATGAAAAAATCGAACTGGAGTTTTTTTTATGTCATAGGTGGCAGACGAGCAGACGGATCACCTGATGGTAAGCGATTGCCGCCGCCCATGGACATCCGCGACACCAGCTGCCAACCTTTAAACCCCCCTTCCTTCCGGATTGGACCTCCGGTACCCTCACTCACGCGAAACACAGCACAGTAGTGCTTCACGCCGGTTTTCTGTGAGGCCGTCGTATCACTCCGGTCGAGCCGGCCCATTCATGCCGAACCGTGGCTCTCCCACGGTTAAAAGTTAACTCAGAGCTTAAACGGAGTTTACTCTTTGGTAGTGGCCTTATCTCACGTTTCAAAAGTTATGGAACTGATAACTTTTGAATTGAATAAATAAATAAACTTGGAATAAATACGTCAAAGTCTCTCTAAGATCAGTGTGTAGCCGTTGCGTCCAAAGTTGTCCCTTCGGATCATAGCGAGATGCTAGAACTTTGATCCAGCATTTGTTAAGTGTCCAATTATACACAAAGACTTTTAATCGGTGATCAGGACCTACTGATTCCGACTAGGTGGATGATGGCCATTGCTATAGTAATAGTAGTTACATGTTTTCTTTTTGTTTAGGTTTTATTTTAAATTTTATTAGATATCTAAATTTAATTGGAATGTATGGTCTTCCTAATTTTCTTTAATTTGTTTTATTTGACGTTGTCTGCCATTTGACAGTTTTCTACCAATAACATGAAAAACTTTAAATCTCTAATGAGGATTGTTATCATCACTGTACCTGTACTTATGTAGAGGTTTTATTTGTAACAAGGAGGAATAGGATGACCATATTCATACTTAAAGTCCCAAACAAGAAAAAAAAAAATGGAACGCTGACATGTAACTACTATTACTATAGCAATGGCCATCATCCACCTAGTCGGAATCAGTAGGTCCTGATCACCGATTAAAAGTCTTCGTGTATAAATACATGAATAGCTGACTTGACTTGTCTACATCACTTGGGTAAATAATGCACAAAAAAAACTTCTCTCGTTCTAATGGGAACTGAATCCCCGACCTACCACGTACCGGGTGGATATTCTTCTGACTGATCTAAATCTACCGATCAAAATAGTAAATGGACCGGTGATGGTGATATCCATCACAATGTGGTTGATTTGCCATGTATGAGCTGACTGTATTCTTATCAATATGTACCCATATTGAGACTGATACAATAAGAATAAAAAGAACTTTATTGCTATTGAAAAAATTAAATGCATCGCTTAGGCTCATTAGGTGAATTGTTCAAGAGAAAATAATTCGAGTAAATCGGAGGACATAAGACCCGATAAACATCACTACACCTTACTACCTAGTTAACGAAGACGCAGGGTTGCCATAAAAGTTATTATTCATCCTTAAGATCTTGCGTTAACCCACGGCGGGATCTAAATAAAACCCATAATGATGAGGATCTACAGTAGGACCCCTGATCCCAAGGGAATTTTAAGACTAACTAACTAGGTTGGCTCAGCAACCCATAGTGAGTCTTGGTCTCCGATAATAAGAGCCTCCATCTCGGTCGGTCTTGCGCCACTTCCTGTCAGATATCCACTAAAAGTCCGCGCAGATCCTTATCCACCTCATCTTTCCAGCGGTATCTTGGAAGGCCGACTGGTCTTCGCCCATTAGGACGATTATTAGCATTTTAAGAGCTAACTATAAAGGGTAGCATGAGAAGGAACATAGTTTGAGATTGGGCAAATGAATAACAAAATGTTTTAGGATAAGGACCGAGTACAAGGAAAGCGAGATAATATTTTTTTTCAAACCAAATATTGTTGAGCTATATCAAACGACCGTGGGAGACCCACGCTTCGGCATGAATGGGCCGGCTCGACCGGAGTGATACCACGGCCTCACAGAAAACCGGCGTGAAGCAGCACTGTGCTGTGTTTCGCTGCATGAGTGAAGGTACCAGGGGGGAGTAATTCCCCAGATTGGGCCCCCGTTAAGGGTTGGCAGCGCCGCGCAGTTGTGACTCCACTGGTGTCGCGGGTGTCTATGGGCGGCGGCAATCGCTTACCATTAGGCGATCCGTCTGCTAGTCTGCCACCTATCACATAAAAAAAACGCAAAAACTCGCGGCAGACGGCAGAGTATTTCATTCGATGTTTAAAACCTTTAAATCTGCTGACCATTTTGAACAACATAGCTGTCATAATTAATTTATTTAGTTTAGGTAAGGAATAAAATCGGCCGTGTGGTCCCCGGCAGAGTAGAATAGGCCACCCTCACTCTTACCAAGGTGTCGTAAAAGGCGACTAAGGTAAAGCTGCTGGCATGATCATCAGCACCCAGAGAAGGAAAACTCAGCATTTATATCTAAACCCTCGCCAACCCGTCTGCCAAGCGTGGTGAGTATGGCAACTACCCCTCATGTGATTGAGGGAGGCCCGTGCCCCAGCAGTGGGGACTTAAATGGGCTGATGATGATGATGAACTTCAGATTTAAAAATTGGCCCTAAGAAGGTGTTATGGATATTATATATTGACTCCGAGCTTTCGTTTCCTAAAAGTACAGTTTCCTTCAGCAACTCATTACCACAACGTGCGTACGCGTCACTTTCTCCTGCTTTGTTAGTTTGCTCGTTACGCTTTGTTTGGTTTGAGTTCGTAAAGTGCTAACTCGCGAATATTGCCTTACAGTGGCTTTTTAGGGCGGGTTCATACGAAAGACTTGCGGTTCGGTTAGCTTTTATGAACAGGATATAAGTAAATCCATCATTAGGCCGAGATATACCTACCTATACCTTCGCGTGAGTTGAGTGCACCTCATGCTACAAGTGGCAATGGGCTGGGCACATAGCGAGGAGAAAAGACGACCGTTGGGGCGGAAAGGTCCTCGAGTGGAGGCCACGTACAAGAAGTCGCAGCTCCCCACAAGGTGGACCGACGATTTGGTGAAGGTCGCGGGAATCCATTGGCTGCGGGCGGCACAGGACCGATCTTTGTGGAACTGGACATAGGCCTACTATGTCCAGCAGTGAAATGATATCGCGAATAATACCCATTATATTATTTCGGTTTTGCTCAATTTTTCTCTTACCACTTTGCATCATTGTCGGTATCAGCCTATAAACTGTCCCACTGCAGGGCAACGGCCTTCATCATAGAAATCAAGTCATCGCTACTATGATGAGATTAGGCTTAATCACCACGCTTGCCAAATGCGGATTGGTGATCACAAACGCGAGCTATGTTCGAAAAATTCGAATCTTACTTTTCGCTCGATCCAGGAATCGAACCCAGGACCCCGAGATCCGTGATCTCCGGTACTTAAACCACTAGACCAACAGAGTGTTGCTTTGCATAGGTTTCGATTTGTGTGGAATAGCCTCGTACAGTTCCCGTGACTCCATTCCATACCCACGGATGGTTGAGCCCCGGGAGTTTTAGTGGGTATGCCCTCAGGTCGCTTCTTGTTAGAAGAAGCGGCCCGGAAGGTGAGTCCCACAGGGTGACCCTGCCGCCGGGGGGCGACAGGGTCTGCGTAATGCATTTCTCCCGGCAAAGCAAAAAAAAAACGTTGTTTTTCGATAATGACTAGGCTTGCTCTATATAAAGTTAGTTATAAGTAATAATTCACCTATTTATTAGGCAGGACGTGCAGGAATGGCTGTGAGGCATATTTGTCAATAAAGTTGTGAAGATAAATGATGGCGCTTGCGCTGCCGCTTACGTTTGTGGCGTATGACAACCCCATTGGTTTGACATGACATGGTAACCCATTACTTCCTCAAATATTCGTTACGAGTTTCTTGATAATGTTTGCAAAAGCAGCGCTCAGCGGTGCTCATTGGAACTTTTTTTGTCTTTCTACTAAGCATCACTGGGGATTAAGATAATTCCCAGACAGAATCACAGAAATCCAGCGTGAAGCAGCACTGTGCTGTGTGTCGCTGCGTGAGTGAGGGTACCGGAGGCCCAATCCGGGGGATAGGGGGTTTAAAGGTTGGCAGCGCACTTGTGACTCCACTGGTGTCGCGGGGTGTCCATGGGCGGCGGCAATTGCTTACTATCAGGTGATCCGTCTGTTCGTCTGCCTACCTATTACGTAAAAAAAAAAGAAATCCGCGTTGCAGTAGATAGTACTTGAAAAAATAAAAAAAACACAAAACCGTTTCATCAGTCGCTATGGAGTCAACACCCTTCTTTGCGTTAGCATATGATTGTTTTTTACGACGGTACCTCGACGGTGAAAGCTTTGGCCTGTAATTGATTTCTTGTATGGGAACATTAGCGGCAGGATCTGCCATTATAATGAGTGTTGTAATTTAGCGTTATTGTAGATAATCTTGTTTTTGTGACGGTTTTGATCGTAAAGGATAAGCAGATTATTATAAAATAGCAGATTCCAAGTTTATAATAGAGTAAAATTGGAAGACTAGAGGGCCTATTCTCGAGCAATCGTCATTGAAGTTGAGATAAAGATTTGTATGGACGAATGTATGAAATTTCTAAATTCGACTTAAAACTAAAGTGCACGATAATTACCTTTTTTTTTTTTTTTTTTTTTTGTCGCTGTGAAAAATGCTGGCCTTATGCATACCCGAGATAGCGGGGGCCATCAGGGGTTATGTCGGGCTCTTCTCTAGGTATGCGCCCAGAGACATACCGACTAAAAAACACAGCGGCGTTCCCTCATCGCCCAATTGGGGAAAGGTTATGGGTATCCGGCAAAGCCTTGGACTACCACGACCTCCCCCGGGCGGATACCTACCTACATGGCAGGCCGGGCTTGCCCCCTTATTGAGGGGGCGACGGGAATAGCCGGGAGCGCCAAGCTATTCCGGTCAGACATTGGTAGGGCTCTGTTTAGTGCCAGCACTGGTGCCCCCGCACTAGTTGCTGACTGATCCCCACCGAGGAGAGGGATATGACGGTCATACTGTCGTCGTCTCCTTCCTCCTCTACGCCGTCGAAGCGGGTTAGCGAGTGGGTCGGCCTCCCGCTCCCGCTCTGCTGCCTCTTTCTGAGACATTACGTCTTCGCAGAAGGCGGCTACTGCCGCCCAGGCTTCCTCGCATCCCAACATAGCTGTTACTACGTGGGGGAGCATAAGAGTCTGACCCACTATTGCCACCAGGGCCCCCCGCTGCGTATCCCAGGACTGACACTCTGCAAGTGTGTGTGCAGCTGTGTCCTGTGCGGCGCCGCAGTGATGGCAAGATGATGTCTCCTCCCTCCCGATCCGGTGCAGGTAGGAACCAAAACATCCGTGTCCAGTTAATACCTGCGCCAGACGGAAAGAAAGGAAGCCGTGCGGCCGCTCCAGCCAGCTACTAAGGACTGGTTCGAGGGCTTCCAGCGTGTAGCGACCCGACTCAGCAGTGGCAAGATTTTGCGCCCAATGCTGGATCATAACTTGCCTCGCATCGCGTCGGGCTGCCTCTCTTTCGACCAGGCATGGGCGTTCACCTTGAGCTCGTTGAGCCACCATCCACTCGTAGACAGCGGCTAACACTCTTGCTTCGAGTTCCCAAGGCGGAGTTCCCGCCAGAGCACACGCTGCCGCAAAACTCACTGAGCGATACGCCCTCGCTACGCGTTGGGCAATTGCCCTCTGGGGGCGTCGAAGGAGTACCGAGTTCTCGCCCTTGCAAAGAGAGTCGGCCCAAATCGGCGCTCCGTACAGTGCCATACTTTTAAGAACACCAGCGTACAACTGCCGGCATCTTGCACTGGGTCCTCCAAGATTTGGCAGGAGCCAAGATAGAGCATCCGCCGCCTTCAGGACACGCGATGACAGACTACGAAAATGTGGACCAAACTGCCATCGCGTGTTTAAAGTAAGGCCCAGATACTTCATCTCAGCCCCTACCGCCACTCTAACACCGCCTACCTCAATGTGGGGATCTGGTGGGATACGCTGTCGAGGTCGTCTAAAATAGATCGCCTGGGTTTTATGGAGCGCCACTTGTAACCCCAGTAGCTGAATGCGCTCGGCAACCAAATTACCCCCCTCTTCTGCCAAACGAACAGTGTCTTCGTAGTGCCCCCCCTGGGCAGTTACTAAGGTATCGTCTGCGTAACATATTATACTTAAGCCAGGGGAGAGTTCGCCTCGCAAGACCCAGTTGTAGCCGATGTTCCACAGGATAGGTCCTAGAACCGAACCCTGCGGAACACCAGATTCAACCTTATGGCACTTCAGTACTCCGCTCCGGTCTACATACATCACTTTACGGTCGATCAAATAGTCCTTCAAAAGGGTTCTTAAGTACAAAGGAACCCTGTGATACCTCAGCGCTTCCAGGATAGCTGAGTGAGGTATGGTGTTGAACGCATTGGCTATATCAAAAGATATAGCCAGTAATCCTCCACCCGCATTATGTGCCTCTCGTATTAGCTCTTTCAATCGGGACAAGGCGTCGATTGTGGATCGCCCAGCGCGAAATCCAAAATTGGGCCTCAGACAAATCAGGTCCCGTCGCCTGATAAGTGCTCGACGAGGCGGGAAGCAACCACTTTCTCAAACAGCTTCCCAACCTCGTCCAATAAAACAATAGGTCGGTAGGCCGACGGGCTTTCCGGTGCGCGTCCTTCTTTTCGAAGAAGGACAAGTTGTCCCTCTTTCCAAATCTTTAGGAAAACGCCCAATCTCAAGACACCGATCAAAAAGTCTCCTAATCTTGCCCTCCATCTGAGAGGCGCATATTGCGACCACCTTGGCAGGAACTCCGTCCGGACCGGGTGCAGTTTTCTTCTTACGAAGGGCGGATTGTTACGGCGTCAAATTCGTCTCTGGAAACGGGAGGGATTTCTTCTCCCTCCAGACTCAACCTTGTAAGAGGATCCATTTCTGGTGGAGTGAAATCGATGCGGGCTGGGAACAAAGATTGTACTACCCTATTTAATAAGTCCGGCTCGAGGGTCTCGACCAACGGGGAACCCATGGGGCGCATCTTATTACGTGCAGCCCTGTACGGTCTCCCCCATGGATCTTGATCGAGACTCTCGAGCATTTCTACCCTAGCAGCGTCCTTTGCAGCCCCTATGGCTGTTTTAAAAACTCGCTTAGCCTCTAGATATGTGGCATAGAGGCGGTTTTCATTTGACAGATCTCGCCTTCGCCGGCGCCGACTTCGTGTATATGATCGTCTAGCCCTTATGCACTCCACCCGTAGATCCGCTAACTCATCCGACCACCAGTAGACGGCTCTACGGGGAGGAGGGCGGCGGGATCGAGGCATACTCGCATTACACACTTCTGTCATTGATTTGCGAAGGGAAATTGCCGCCGTATCAACGTCTGGGCTTAAAGGCTCGCCAAGCCAGTCTTGTACAAAGGCAGACTCTTTGGCTATCTGACGATCCAGCCGAGTAAGAGCCCAACGAGGAAAGTTAGAGGGGCCCGAGAACGACACCGAAGGATTAATTCCATGTAAATTTTGGGGAGGGACTAGTTCAAACTTAATATAGCGATGGTCTGATAGGGTTTCCACCAGTTCCACCTTCCAGCCGTGAACAAGTGTGGCCAGAGCGGGAGTAGCAAATGAAACATCCACTATTGATCCACCCTGCTGCCGAACGCAAGTCTGCGTTGCCCCTCTGTTCAAGAGGGAAAGGCCGGAGGAGGCTGCCCATAATTCCAGCGCTCGCCCACGGGGATCGGTTGCTGGGTTGCCCCAGACTACCGATTTCGCGTTCAGATCTCCTAAGACCATGACCTGCCTGGATCTAGAGATTCTGCTGACTGCTGTCTCGAGCACCCCAAGAAATGATTCAAATTCAGCAAGGGAGCGATTTGGAGAAAATATGCGCCTATAAAGGCGACTCCCCGACGCGCAACGGCCACATATCCTGTACCCTTTTCTATAAGTGAGAGAGGTATGGAATCTGCAGCAGATCGCGCCAGAATTGCCACTAAGCCATCTTGATCACCCAGCCAATGACCAGGTACCGAGTAAGGTTCAGCAACCACCGCAACGTCTATTTGCCACTCCACCATGACCTGCATTAGCAGGTCTTGAGCTGCACGGGAAGTGGTTGGAGTTAGTCTGGAGGATGGTGCAATGGCTGAGTCTAGACATCATTACTCAGACATAGCACCATCTTCGTGGGCCGGAGTGGCCTCAGCAGCCGGCCGCCAGATCGGTGCCTGACCTTTCCCTTTCTTTGGAGGAGGATTACACTTCGCTCCCCCCATCACGTGGCCAGCAGGTTGACCGCTAGCCGCACAAACAGCACAATGTTCCTTAGCTTTACAATCAGCAATCTTGTGCCCTTCATTTCCACAGCGGAAACATAGTTTTGTTCTATTTTCGGAGGACGGGCAGCGTGTCAATGTGTGGCCGGTACCAAAACACTTAAAACACCGTAACGGCCGGTCTTCCAAAACTTTGACAGCCGCTGAGCTCCACCCAATCAAGAGGCGTCCACCACTTATTACCGTTTTAGCGGTTGCGATTGGGCACCGAACCCATAGAGAACCTATACCTCCACGGCCAGGATGTATATTTCCGGTCTTAATCACATCTTTATTGCATCCACCTACTAATGCTATCTTAGCGGCTACCTCTTCTTTAGTGATAGAATCATCTAATTCTGATATTAAGAGAGTGGTACATTTCGTGGGCCTAGCCACTTTGGCCAAATCTGCCACAACGTCGCGTAGTTTCGCCGCAAATGTGTCGGCATGTGCATTACTTTCTGCGCCCGGAAATTCGAAAATCCGAGCCCCAGTCTGTGTTGAGCGGCACTTGGCTGGGCCAACACCGAGCGATTCTGAATCTCCCATCTGTTCACGAGCCCGCGTGATGACAGACTCGTAAGTCTCTCCTTTTTCTGTCGCTTCAGCAGTCAAAGTAATGACGACCGCAGCGGTCTTCGGAGGGACGAGCTTTTTCTTTTTCTTCTTTTTACTTTTGCTTGCGACCTTTTTAGACACTGTTGCAGAGCTCCCAGTGGCCTTTTCTTTACCATTAATGTCTATACCCGGTGCGGCAGAGCTAGCAGATGCTTTCTTTGCTTTCTTCTTACTGGTCACTGTAGCCCAGCTATTTGCCGGTGTAGTAGCCGGCAGAAAAATATCAGTCTCAGTGTTTGTCACCGAAGCTGCAGAAGCAACGGTGAGAACTTGTGAGGCCTTAAGCGAGCCGGAGTTTGCCGCAGATGAAGTGGTTTTAGACGTTGTTGTCTTTTTACCAACGACCTCACCTTTGCCTCCGGATGATTGCGACTCCTTTGCATTAATTTTGTCTGCTGCTAGAGGAGGACGCAATCTTTTTTCTGGAAGAAGACGATCCTCAATGCCCGCAAAACGGGCACTGATGTAGTTACGCTCTTCTCTAACTACTTTTCTTATTATCTCCTCCTAAATTGAGAGACGCATCATTCTGTGGAAACTGTAGAGACGTTTGTGAAGATGTGGAATCTCCAGGCGCTGCACGTGTTGATGCTTTAATTATTCCTGCTGACAGAAGCCTCAACTTTATCAGCTCTTAATTGCGCCACCTCTTTTTGAAGGGCGGTAATCTCTTCTCTCAGACGATTAACCGTGGCTTGCAAAGTCAACGTCTCCTCTGTCGTGTTTCTTTTTACCAGCTCTGCAATAATCCCCAAGGACGAAAGGGCTCTGTCTTTGAGACTTTTTTGTAAGTCACCTTTTAAGTTCATTGGATTTGGTGGAGATCTGGATGATTGACGCCGTATCCGTCTTGAGCCATTTCCTCAAGTTCAGCTGCTGAGAAATCTCGGTAATCCAACATCAGACCAGAACCATACCCACTCTTAGCTCTTGCTTCTTTCACGCGTTTTTCGGTAGAAGCCACTAACTCCTCCAACTCCATCTGGACGTCCTGACGTTTAGAGGCATTTAAGTACTCTTTTACCTTTTTCCACAGCGGAGCATTGGCTGGTAGTTGGTGCACGCCCTCTACCAGCGCTTAGCTGTCGAAGTCTTTTTTGTTACACCTTTCGACGTTTGTGAATCAGATAAAGATTCGTCTGTTTCCTGAGTAAGGGTTCGCTTGCGCAATTTGCGCATATATTTGGAGCGGTTGCTTTCACCTTCATCTACGATCAAACCCGTGTCAGAGATGCCCGTCAGAGTGTTGTCACTTTTGTCTTCACTTTCTGAAAATGACACCACGTCAACGTCCAATTCCTGTGAACGAAAGAATTTACTCCCGCTGCGCACCGGTGAGCGCTTAGCCTTTGTCGACTTTTTGCTAACCGAAGCTGATGCAACTGGAGTCGCAAACACATCTACGTCACCTTGAGGTTCCGATGTATCCAAAGCTGATGTCAATTCTTCTTCATTTACCACTGGAACCATGGTATTCTTTGAGACGGCCGAGGCCGCGTCCATCACTACTTCATTGTGCGCCGAAGGACCCACCTCTATATCTTCCACCGGCGAGTCACACGCCACTACATCTATAGGTTTTTTTGTTATTTTGAGATACTTTTCCATATTGTTCCCACGAGTAATGTCGGAATTCAGTCCACCACGGCAGAGCCGCATACCATGGCAACCCAATACTGCAGAGGGTTGGGCGTTCCCCCTGAGTCGGCCGCTAGCAGGCTGGGTATCCCCCCAGCCACCCGAAGGCGACACGGCGCCGCGTGAAGCCCCACGTGGGGCGCCCCAACGCCGGTCCTTTAAGGTTTTTTATTGAGGTTGTCTCCTCTCGGTCCGGGCGGTTAAGCCGAGACCCTGACCCTAAGCAGAGCCAGTTTGCCCGACAGGGAGCCGAAACTCATCCACTGACCATGACACCATAGTCAGAAGACCTGCCGCGCCATGAGCCTGACAGGCCCGCCACTCATAGAGCGAAAGCTCCGATGGTTCCCTTGTCGGTCCCAATCAGCACGAGATTTACTGCACTCCTCCGAGGACGGGAAATGAACAGAACACCTCCACCTTCCAGGTTTTGGTCCGCGCCGGCCGAAGCCGGTACCCCCCATATCTGAGTGGGCCTTCCCCTATCCGCCACCGGGGGACGCGTCCGATAGCAGACCTGAAACTGCCACGGACACGATAATTACCTACCCCAGCACCAAGTAGCAGTGACGTAGCGCTTGTGTCGTCTGCCCGGGGCAGAAGACTATTTTGCCGCCTTCGTTTCTTCTCGAACAAGGATGAATCCTAAATGTTCCATAAAATAGTATAAGTTCTTTTCGAGATACTCCAACTTCGAAATTGTTAAAAAGATATCCGGTTTAGATGCTAACAATTTAAATCAACCTGTCACCTTCAGTAGCGCTACTTATATGTACACATAAAGATACCGTGACCGTGAGAGAGCCACGCTTCGGCATGAATGGGCCGGTTCGACCGGAGTGATACCACGGCCTCACATAAAATCGGCGTGAAGCAGCACTGTGCTCGGTTTCGCTGCATGAGTGGTTATCACATTATGCTTAAAGTTGCAGTGACATAGCGTTTGTGTCGTCTGCCCGGGGCAGAAGACTAATTTGCCGCCTTCGTTTCTTCTGAACCAAGGATGAATTCTAATTTTTCCACCCCTCAACCCTAACACCAGTGGCGTAGCGGTGTCTTCCGTCCTTTTTTTACCCGACTACGGCGAAGCAAAAAGGAGGGTTATGATTTTCACTTGTTTGTAAGTATGGATGTTCATCTGTTCCCTCATAACTTCTAAACTAGTTATCATATTTGAACAAATGAGTTGTCATTAGAAGTGTTTTGATTATGTTCTGGTTATAGGCGACATGACGTCAAGTTAAAGTGACTACAGCGCCCTCTAGGGGACTTAGAGTAAGGAACTAAAAAAAAATGCTTGACGGTACCGTGTGAGGTATCAAATGAAATAGCTTTTTAGCACATTTCAAATATGTAATTTTATTTACATAACTAAAAATATGTTAAATA
>JADPWL010001430.1:0-15381 GCA_019059595.1 Marasmia exigua | reverse complement strand
GACTTGCTACTTGGGCGGTTTTTTTTCTATTGTAGATAATAGCAATAGACTAATGTAACATACCTACAACTACACGCAATAGAATTCAATGGACGTGCGCAACCTCATTGCACTAAAACGTTTGATTTTGCAATTTTTTGTGTGAAAACTCACGAAAAGGACCCAAAGTGGCAAAAACGGATCAGTAGCCGTAGACTTAGGATGCCGGCATGAATAACGTAATTAATTCTTGTCTACAATGATAAATTACGATTAGGTTATGACAACTCAAAGTAACTCTGACAACACGGCCTTGGCCTTGCATCTGACTGAAGACCAATTTGAAGTAAAGGGAAAAAGCATGTGATGTAGGTACAGAATACTAGACTGCGCAGAGACAAAGATTAAGGGATTTATGATTAAGGTTTACAGCGCACACTACCAGCCAATGACGTCACAGTGCAGTGTAACAAGGCTTTTTTGTTTTGCGCTAAACTAGAACATAAAACTAGATATTTTTTTTTTTTGGTACAGTCATACTTTACGTGTAATATGTAATTATTTAAAAAGGGTGCTATAATAAACGATGGCGAACTCCTTCATTGCTGGCCGTATTCAAGATACAAATGTATTTATTAACACTATGGCTTATCAGAATAGTTATTTACGATATTTCTACCATGTACCTTATTACATAAATAAGGTACATGGTAGAAATCTCGTAAATAACTATTCTAATGTTAGTGACCATTAAAGTTTTAAACAATACTATGGCTTAGGATATTTAAAAGAAAGATGTTTTTCCATTTTTGAAGAGTGACGGTTGTCAATGTAATTTCCAACAGAGCTGATGCCGACTAACTTGTATCTTCTACTTCATCATCATCATCATCATTTCAGCCAATGGACGTCCACTGCTGGACATAGGCCTCCCCCAATGTTCTCCACACAGATCGGTCCTGTGCCTCCCGCATCCAATGGATTCCCGCAATCTTCACCAGATCGTCGGTCCACCTTGTAGGAGGCCTGCCACGGCTGCGAGTTCCTGTACGTGGCCTCCACTCGAGGACCTTTCCGCCCCAACGGCCGTCTGTTCTCCTCGCTATGTGCCCTGCCCATTGTCACTTGAGGCATGCAATCCTTTGGGCTACTTCTCACTTATCTTCTTCTTACTCACTCTAAAAGTTAAACTCGTTTAGGATAGAGAGTACATACGTAATATCTCCTACTTAGTTTGTGCAGGGTACACTAGCCCGACCTCCGGAGGGCGCTTATCGAATAGCAGTCACTCTCGAAGGAGTCGCATCCGCGATATAACTCGTACGAATGCCTATTGATTCTGTAACCATTTTACGTACACAATGCGGACTTACTTCATATTTCCAAATGATTGAACACCATCGATCACCGTTTCGTGGTTATGGTCCCGTGACACCTCACGGTCGCCATTTGTAACTCCTGTCATGTTCTAATTATTACATTATTTCCGACATTTGACATGTTTTATATTTTAACAGAGACCACTATTATTTATTATATCATAACGTAATAATAGATTTTGACATTTCAAATCCTATAAATGACTTTTGTTACAATTTGTTTGTGGTGAGTAAGCGTACGGAACGTTTTGGCTGATGCAATTGAAGGTTTTAATAGAATTTTGAGGTTTTGAGAGTACGAGAATCTACGTTGTTTATGTGCAATAAAGTTCCACATTTATAATGCGGACGGCTAAGGAATGGGACTCCCTGCCAAGGTCTGTCTTTCCTGACTTGTCTGTCTTCTAATCTGGACATCTTTAAGGCAAGAGTGAACAGGCATCTTTTAGGCAAACGCGTATCATCCTAGACCTCATCGTCGCTTTCCATCAGGTGCGATTGTGGTCAAGCGTTAGCCTATTAAAAAAAAAGTGCCACGAGATATGACATTAGATAGATAGATAGATATACTTTATTGCACAAAATTCACATATTTTAGTCTATGGTATTATACTAATACAATGTAGGCGGTCTTATCGCTAATAGTGATCTCTTCCAAACAACGTCAGGGTAGAGGAAGAGTATAGCAAATTATAAAAAGGGGTAAGGCAGTGCAAGTCAGAAAAAGAAACAAAAAAAAAAGACATTGTATAAATACGAGTATGGTATATACCTACATTATATTAAATAAATATATACTAGCTGTAAATACGTATTAGTTAATTACAAAACAAATAAACTTACATACTAACAGTTTATTGGATTGATAGATACGTTACCAGGGAATAGGAGACAATGAAAGGAACTACAAAGGTTTAGGAAAATAGGAAATGATCTTTAACTCGGGACTTGAAAACAGAGAGGGATAGTTTGCGCCAGAGGCGGACATTATTGTAGAAATTCGTAAATACCAATTGATTGTGCCTTCTTCATTGTACTGCTATTGTGTGTTGAGTGACATGTCGCGCAGCCAATTTCTTTAAGACCATCTTTAAACTGTTTAGTATAGCTATCTGCTGATGACTTTGCTGTAGACTAAACAGCTATTCATCATCATCAGCCCATTTAAATCCCCACTGCTGGGGCACGGGCCTCCCTCAATCACATGAGGGGTAATTGCCATACTCACCACGCTTGGCAGACGGGTTGGCGAGGGTTTTGATATAAATGCAGAGTTTTCCTTGTCTGGGTGCTGATATCATGCCAGCAGCTTTACCTTAGTCGCCTTTTACGACACCTCGGTAAGAGTGAGGGTGGTCTATTCTGAAATTGGGCCTCCGGTACCCTCACTCACGCAGCGAAACACAGCACAGTGCTGCTTCACGCCGGTTTTCTGTGAGACCGTGGTATTATTCCGGTCGAACCGGCCCATTCATGCCGAAGCGTGGCTCTCCCACGGTCAAGTGATGTTGTAAAGTGATAATTTAAGCTCGAGAACCCACTTAATCATTTTTATTCAGTCATCATCCATTATAAACACGTCTCTACGAGCAACAGCTAATTGTTTTTATGACACTAGTCCTTTCATTCAACCAGACGATAGACAATATAGAGCAGACAGCAATCCATAGAGCACATTGTGTGTACTCATGAATATAAACAATGTTGTGTTGTGTCTCGTTCCGCTACGGTTTCGACACTTTCCACCGAACACATGGGCTAATGATACAATGGTTTTGTTGCACCTTTCACTTTTAAACTGTTATTTTTGGTTGCATTAATAACTTCATTTGGGGGTTAACAATGAGCAATTAGATTCGTGCGGGCAAATTCTGGTACTCATTCTCGTGAAAGTAAAACACTGTAGGTATTCGTTTTGTCGAGGACTAAAGCCTCGATGCATAAAACCTCATTTGTGGAATGTAAATACTTTTTGCGCCCTCCCTTTTGGTTGAGTAATTCGAGAACAGCATCCAAGGTGGGAGATACAGTTCGTTTTATGGCGCAAAGAAACATTGTTCTATTTTTGAATTCCTTTTGTTTTTCTACGTCAATAATTTCAACTATGACAACTAGGAATGTTTACATATTAAACTAACCTTTTAAACAGGTTGAAAATGTTCATAATTTATAACACTAAATAACACCACAGATCACTATACCTATCGTATGTAGCAAGAATAACACTGCCACATCTACTGAATCCCGCTGGCAGAGGGTCCTGTCCTGACCTTTATTTTACAAGGTCTCTCGAAGTTATATATCAAGATATTGTAGACTTTATTTAAAAAAAAGAAATTTGTTTAATGACGACTAATCAATACACAGAGTCATTTTGGGAAGATAGAGTCAAACTTGTGACATGTCCCTGTTTGTGTGACTGCATATCGACTTGAAATTTTTATGATAATTTTAAATTTAATAAAAAACTTAAAGTTTATTTAAAATTTTAAAGTAACTTAACATTTATGATCCTCCAATTAAATTAATTTAACTTGATATTTATTTATTTATTACAATGTACGAATGTCAAATCTTGTATTGCTATTATTACCTATTCTATTTTGTATATGACCTGTAATTTGGTTGAAATAAGTAATATTTCCTTTAGTCCAAAGTCAACTCTAAAACAATCCAGTCAAAGTCTGCGATCCTTAATATCACCTTTTGCTTACATAACACGTCTTTTCTCTCTTTAATCCTAAAATATGAAAAGATGGGCAAATCATCTTTTCATATTTTTTAGATTATGAACCACTTGTCTCACAAATGCAAGGTTTAAGTCGGAGTCAAATAAAATCTCATTAAAATTACTACAAAGTGCATGCAATGACTTTTCTTCGTTAGTTTTTTTTTTGACAAACATCGCCACCCATGAACATCCGCGAATATTATTATATTTCCAATATTATTTATAAAGTTATTTACCCCACTAACAACTGGAACGACTATTTTTAATTTTACTTCGCCTTTTCCCCGTGTTTACGCATCATCAACGCCGCGCGCGAGCGGCGGCAAACTAGGCAAACTTGGAGGGACGCATGCGGGGGGTGGGGCGGAAGAAGACGACACGGCGCGGCGGGGCGGCGCGCGCGCCGCCAACGACACTGCTTTTCAATTCGGATCCAGACACGGAAGGCCGCGGCATCCTAATTCTATTGTTTTACAAACCAGTTGTAAATTTCCTTTGTTTTAAAATTAAATTCAGTATTCTTATTCAAGACAATAAATTACTTCATTGAATATCGCCCTGAACCCACCTGATCATAGTAAAAGCATCAACATTTGGACCTTCATCGTCGGATCATCAACACGGAGGATCAGCGCAGCAACAGCATCGCAGCAAACGGTCAGGTCAGGCTAGTCAATCCCTCCCTTGCCCATTCCAGTGCTCATTGTGCTAACATTGTGTATTTTCTAAATTCTAGTACTTACGCGAACGTTACGCGAGCGACCTGCATCTACCCGCAACGTAAATGGACAACATTTCATATTTTTAACATGTCTATATTGTTTTTTTATATGAAAATAGACATAAAATGAACAGACCCATATTTTTTCTTTTCTTCAAAATTTGGCCATTTTCATGCATAAAATAGTTATTGAAATTCTTTATATTCTATATAGACGTAAGCGCCAAATGACGTCATCGGACGGCTGAATACAGCGATATTCCTTTGCTTATCAATGTTTTAATAAAAAAAAGGTTCTACTGTCAAAGGTAAATAATACTAGTGTCAACATTGTCAACGTCATTCATACATTCAACGATGACAAGTTGTCTTTTTTTTTGACAGTAACATGTCATGGGTTTGGCATTTCGTAAATTTAAAACTATAATGTGCTAAGCAAAGAAATATTTTACATTCTGCCGTCCGATGACGTCATCTTACGTTTTTTAGTTTTTAATTTTTTTCTCAGTAAATAAGCAATATAAAAAATGAATAAATATATATTCGAGCAGCGGAAAAGTAAACAAAGAATTGGTATTTTTTGTTTCAGAGCTTAGCAATTTTGAAATGTTGTCCATTGTGCAGCGAGGGCGCTGCTTCGAGAAGCTTCTGGAACTGTAAGTACTTGCTTTTGTCTCTCACACATACACCACAATGACAAAAAGGAGGCAATCGAGTGTAGGAATTGAATCTAACGAAGATATTATTCGGGATTTAGTCAAAAAGAGAAGTGTCGTAAAGTGTAAATTAACATTATTCACGAAATTTGTAAATTCTATAGATGTCTTACAATTAAATGAATCAATTAAAACAGAACTTAAAGAGCGTTTTCAAAGATCGCAAGTTCTTTTTGATAAATTCTCGGAAATTCAGGACGACTTAGATGTTATCGTACCCGAAAGTCTTGTAGAAAAAGAATTAGTCGAGAGAGAAACCTTTGAAAATCAGTTTTATGCGCTTGTAACCAAATGTAAGTGTATTTTAAAAGATTCTGAATCATCTCAAAGCACATCTAATCAAAGGTCCATGGTTAAGTTACCTACGATTTCTTTACCTAAATTCGACGGTAGTTATGATCAATGGCTCGAGTTCCGCGATACATATCTATCTGTTATTCATAACTGTAGTCATCTAGATAACGTACAGAAATTTCACTATTTGCGTTCAGTGTTAACAGGTAACGCGTTGCAAGTTATAAAATCATTAGAGTTTTCATCAGACAATTATATCACAGCCTGGGATCTGTTAGAAAACAGGTATAATAACAACCGGCTATTAGTTCATAACCATTGTAAGGCTTTGTTTGCTGCACAGACTATCAATACGGAGTCGCCCTCCCAAATTCGAAAATTAATTGACACTGTTTTGAGAAACGTTCGCGCACTCAAAACGTTAGGTGAACCTACCGACCATTGGGACACTTTAATTGTCTACATAATAGTCACCAAGTTAGATTCGTCTACGGAACGGGAGTGGGAACTTCACAAAAGCACAATAACTCGTAATAACCAAAAAATATCCTTGTCAGACTTAATCAAATTTCTCAAAGATAGGGCCGACGTATTGGAGACAATTAAAGTGTCGCAGAATAAATACGTAGATAATAGTAATAGGAAACCGCCGTCGTCAAATCACAGTAAATTCACGCATAGTCATGTTACTGCTCAAAAGGTTTTTGATAAATCATCCAATTCGTCTAATTCGTCAAAACGTTACTCGTGTATAATGTGCCAAGCGAATCACCCACTTTATGCATGTAATGATTTTCTTAAATTATCAATAGTAAATCGATATAAATATGTCAATGATAAAAATCTTTGCAGTAACTGTTTGCGCGGCGGCCATTCAATTGAGAATTGTTGGTTCGGTCCGTGCAAACATTGTAACAAGAAGCATAATTCGTTATTACACAAAGAATATGACACTGGTGCATCTTTAACATCATCAGCTGTCGCAGGTACCTCGCAGGCGGTGTTGCCGCACGAGGATAATTCAAATAATCGTACGCATACGCTTTGTACGTCATCTCACCAGGCTAGTAATTCGCTTTATCAGGACAATAATTTAATAAGTTGCAATTCACACGCATTACCGCAACATGTTTTGTTAGCCACTGCCTTAGTGGAGATAGCTGACAGAAATAACAAATATCACACATTCAGGGCGCTTCTTGACAGTGGAAGTCAGCATTGTTTTATTTCAGAATCAATTTGCAAAAATCTTAATATTCCAATGATACAGTCCGCAGTCGAAGTTACAGGAGTAGGCAATTGTATAACAAATTCAACAAAATCATGTGAAATTCAGTTGCGTTCTAAAACGAGTTCATACAATACGCGCATTAATTGTTTTGTCTTAAATCGTATCACGGCTCAGTTGCCGGCTTTAGCAAATAATGGTAATATTCAAATTCCAGAAAATATTCAACTTGCAGATCCGAACTTTTACTTATCTAACGAGATAGACTTATTACTAGGCGCAGATATTTTCTGGGAGCTCCTAAATAAAGGTTTAATTCGTTTGCCAAATGGGCCATACCTACAAAAATACCAAATTAGGTTGGATCATTTCAGGCTCAGTTCAATCAAATAACAACTCGCGCATTAATCGAGTAAATTGTAATTTTCATTAGATAAACAGCTAAGACTTTTTTGGAGCTCGAAGAAATTATTCCGAATAAAAAACATCTGTTATCAAAGTCCGAAAGCGCATGCGAAAAATTATTTACATCAACCACTTCGCGCGACCAAACGGGTCGGTTTTCGGTGCGCATTCACTGTCCGAGTCAGCTGATGCGCTAGGCGACTCACTTGCTTACTTTTGATATCGCCGAGAACCGGTTTCGCGCGTTGGAGCGCAAGTTACAACAATGCACCCCTGAATATAAACAATTATACAGTGGGTTCATGAGTGAATATTTAGCCTTAGGTCACATGACGCGCATTACTGACTATTCTTCACCACATTATTTTTTACCTCACCACGGAGTTTTTAGAGACCATAGTACTACCACGAAACTTAGGGTTGTATTTAATGCAAGTGAAAAAAACAACGTCGGGTAAATCATTAAACGACTTACAATTAGTGGGTCCTGCTTTATTAAATGATTTAGTTTCAATTTTATTAAGATTTAGACAATTTAAATTCGTAGCTTGCGCCGACGTCGAAAAGATGTATAGGCAGATATTGATACAACCAGATCAACGCTACTTACAATTAATTCTCTGGAGGGAAAATCCTAATGAACCCATCGGTATTTATCAGCTTAACACTGTCACGTACGGCACGGCCTCTGCGCCATTTCTCAGTATGCGATGCCTAAAACAACTTGCATCCGAGAGCACCGATGATGTCATAGCACAAGTTATTAATGACGATTTTTATGTAGATGATTTAATTACGGGTCATGAGGATAAGCAAATTTTATTAAAAATATGTGAAGAGGTCTCGAACATATTAAAATCTGGGTGTTTTCCGTTGAGAAAGTGGGTATTTAATTCACAATATTCAGAATCTACCTCCAAAGAATTCTCATTAGGTGATAATTGTCACACAAAAACATTAGGATTGGGCTGGTTGTACGATAGCGATGAATTGTACTTCACTACAAAATGTGAGCAAAATGAGGCATGTATAACCAAACGGACAGTTCTTTCAGTAATTTCACAAATTTTTGACCCTCTAGGATTATTAGGACCTACTACTGTCATAGCGAAACAAATATTGCAAAAGTTGTGGTTACTAAAAAGTAATTGGGATGATCCCTTGCCTAGTAACATTTTAAATGAGTGGCAAATCTTTATTAGCAAACTGCACTATTTGAATGATTTACGGATACCTCGTCATATTAAAGGTAATAATAACACGCAACGTATAGAACTACATATTTTACAGATGCATCACAAAGCGCCTACGGGGCGTGTGCATATGTACGAACAGTATCCGAAAACTCTGAAATAACGGTTCATTTATTGTGCGCAAAAAGTAAAGTAGCCCCTGTTTCCCCAATCTCTGTACCCCGATTAGAATTGTCGGGTGCGTTAGTGGGTGCTAGGTTATACGATAAAATCATTAAATCGCTCAGACTAACATTTAATAACGTATACTTTTGGTCGGATTCTACTATCGTACTAGGGTGGCTTAGGATGTCGCCTTCATTATTGAAAACATTCGTGCAAAACAGAGTTGTAGAAATAAATGAATTGACGGGTGATTTACCGTGGGCGCACGTCGCAGGTAAACAAAACCCTGCTGACTTGTTATCACGCGGAGTGCACCTCGATGCGTTGTCCTGCTCGCACCTGTGGTGGACCGGGCCGGTATTTTTGCACGAGCCTAACGCTGAATGGGAGCATGATAACAATATCGACTTAGAAAATCATCACGAGTTACCGGAAGTAAATAAAACTCGGGTGACCATGACGATTCAAAGTGAATCGGACAATTTTTTATTTACTCGATTTTCATCATACAATAAATTAATAAGGGTAACTGCATATATTTTACGTTTTTTGAATAACTGTCGTATGAAAAATTCTAAGCGTGACGGTCCGCTTTCGGTAGATGAATTGGATGATTCATTAATGACTTTAACGCGTTTATGTCAAAAGCAATCGTTTTCTAAAATAATTTATGAATTAAAGGCTGAACGTTGTGTTAATTTTCCGCGTAACATTTCAAATCTAAATGTTTTTCTAGATAAAAATAATTTAATAAGAGTTGGTGGTCGATTATCTAACTCGGACTCATTTAGTTACGAAAAGAAGCATCCATTGTTGTTGTGCAGCAAACACAGTTTTACGAAGCTTCTTTTCCATCATCAGCATCAGGTTCTGCTTCATGCAGGGCCCCAGTTGCTGTTAGCTTCAATTAGAGATAGTTGGTGGCCCCTTAGGGGACGTGATCTAGCCAGACAAATAGTACGTACCTGTATTAAATGCATCCGCATGAACGCTAAACCGTACCAAGTTCAGATGGGAAACTTGCCTAATAAAAGAATCGAACAAGGTTATCCCTTCATTCGTTGCGGTGTGGACTACGCCGGGCCATTGTTCATTCTAAACCGTAAGGGAAGAGGCGCAAAGCTAGTAAAATGTTACATTTGTTTATTTATTTGCTTTATTACACGTGCGATTCACTTAGAATTGGTTACAGATCTTACATCTCAAGCATATTTACTCGCGTTAAAAAGGTTTATCTCTCGTCGTGGTAAACCAGCCGAAATCTTCTCAGATAACGGTAGGAATTTCGTAGGTGCCGCTAAAGAGCTCTCTGAATTTTTAAATAAAAATTATCAAGACATCGTTAATTTTGCAAGTAGTCATTCAATTAAATTCACATTTATTCCACCCTATTCGCCTCACTTTGGTGGTCTGTGGGAGGCAGGAGTCAAGTCCTGTAAGTTCCATTTGCGTCGTGTATTAGGTAACGCCAACCTCACATACGAGGAACTAAGCACATTGTTAGCTCAAATCGAAGCTGTTCTTAATTCTCGCCCTATGTCACCCTTATCCACAGATCCTAACGATTTTAACCCTCTCACTCCTGCCCACTTCCTGATTGGCCGACCGCTCACTGCGTTTGCTTGCAGAGACCTCGCCGGGACGACCACACAAAGTCTCGCCCGTTACGATCGTGTGGAGCAGATGAGGCAGCACTTTTGGCGAAGGTGGTCAAAGGAGTATATATCAGAACTTCAAAAACGAACTAAGTGGCAGGAAAACAAGGACACAATGCAGATAACCCCAGAGGCATTAGTTCTGATCAAGGAGGATAATTTACCACCCCTGAAATGGCGCCTTGGTCGGGTATTACGCACTCATGCAGGCAAAGACGGCATCACACGAGTCGCGACCATAAAGACGGAGATTGGTGAAATTCAGCGAACATTCCCACGCATATGCCCACTGCTGCGATAACGCTAACACGAAACAATCACATTATTTTATTTCTTCGTTGGAACCGAATGCTTCCAAGGCCGGGGGCATGTTTACGCATCATCAACGCCGCGCGCGAGCGGCGGCAAACTAGGCAAACTTGGAGGGACGCATGCGGGGGGTGGGGCGGAAGAAGACGACACGGCGCGGCGGGGCGGCGCGCGCGCCGCCAACGACACTGCTTTTCAATTCGGATCCAGACACGGAAGGCCGCGGCATCCTAATTCTATTGTTTTACAAACCAGTTGTAAATTTCCTTTGTTTTTAAAATTAAATTCAGTATTCTTATTCAAGACAATAAATTACTTCATTGAATATCGCCCTGAACCCACCTGATCATAGTAAAAGCATCAACACCCGAATAGTAGAATAACAAATGTATAGGCAAACCTCATTCGTTATTGAATTCAGTATTAAGTAACAGTTTTGAAATACAAGTGCCGAATAAGGTTGTACTTATTGTGAAAATGCGACATAGCCTAATTCAATAGGAGGTTCCTCTGATATTTTGTAGACCAGCTTCTCCAAGCCATAGTTTGAAGTATGACGAAAGAATTACCAACAGATGTTTCACTGTGTGGTAATGACTCCAGGTTTGCTTTGAATAAGGCTATTTTACCCAACGAATCAAAGGGCCTTTTTTATGATAGGTGGCAGACGATCAGACGGATCACCTGATGATAAGCAATTGCCGCCGCCCATGTACACCCGCGACACAGTGGAGTCACAAGTGGTACAGTTTTCCTTGTAATATGGTAATAGAAACCGTGAAACAGCCATGCTTCGGCATGAAAGGGCCGGCTCGACCGCAGTGATACCACGGCCTCAGACATAACCGGCGTGAAGCAGCACTGTGCTGTGTTTCGCTGCGTGAGTGAGGATACCGGATCTCCAATCCGGGGGAAAGGGGGGTTTGAATGTTGGAACTTCACTTGTGAGTCCACTCCACTGGTGTCGCCGGTGTATTGACACCGGCGACACCAACAGATGATCCGTTTGATCAGGTGACACCTATCACATAAAAAAAATACAATAAAGCGACTACCCTCTGACCTTCGCAACCGACAGGGAAACCATGAACAATTGGTCAGTGGCCAACTGGTTCAGAATAATCTCCGAAACGCGTAGATTTCCTCATGATGTTTTCCTTCACGAGTGACTGTTAGAAATATGCACATAGATTAGGGATTCGAATTGCTCTCTCACTTTCATTAATATAAGGTCTTACTTTCACATCACAAGATTCAAGTCTAAATACTTATAGAAAAACAGATGGCTGCCATCCGCTGACTAAAAGGTCGCTAAGCCACAGTTAGCGACCTTTTAGGTAGCGGACGGCAGATGGTGTAAGCAAGAAAGCGTCCTATTTGTAGAGTTAAGAAACGTAGGGTTTCTACGCGTGAGTAAGTAAAGTGTAAGCAGACAGATAACATCTTTTAGTGATGTGATGTGTAGAATTATATTGAACGTTCTAAAGAAGGAAGTGAAGACTCGAGTAACAATCGTAAAATTACATTATATGTACTGCTATATAATAATATTAGCCAGCCGATTACGGCTTCGGCGGCCAATCTCAACGATCAGCCACGTACGCAGGATATAGTATAGTGCTCAAGTGTGTGCGCAAACACAAGTGCACTCTCTATTCCCTTACCCTCATATTCCGATGGGACATCAACGTGACACAACCGGAGAGAGATTGGGCGCAGGACCAACGGCTTAACGTGCTTTCCGAGGCACGAGGGTACAAGACCGCCAACTTCCAGACTCCGGTCTGACACTAAGAATTTCTTACCGAAAACCTAGGTACAAATCTTTGGTTCAACCCGGGGATTGAACCCGGGACCTCTTTCATCACTTTATAGTGTGACCCACTAACCATTACACCACCGAGGCAGTCGAGTCAGTACTGCTATATAGAAAAGTGTTAAAAGCCGTAACGTATAAATAGGATAACATAACATCAAAGTCATGCCATTGGCTGAAACAACTTTGTCCGTGATTTATGTAAACGACTGCCCAGACTGTTTATATTCTAAGCATTATCCGTAGTAGGTGCAGTCGTGATTTTGCAGACTGTTACTAGGTGAAGTAATAAAGCTAGCCATACAGTTAAATGCTGACTATTTTGCTTGTCCACAATCTCACATGTTGTCCATTGCAAGTATCCACAATTTTTAGAAACTATCCGAAAGGTACAGTTTTCCTTAAAATGTTTTTCTCTCACCGCCGCCGAGCAATCAATCAATCAAATAATTCTTTATTTGCATAGGCTTGTACACAGCACTTACAAATCGTCATACATTTGAATGACTTAAAACTATTTATAAGTACTTATGTATAATTTACATGTTAATACTATATATGTTGATACATAAAATATACTAAAGAAATAAATAAACATAATGCGATTCTACCACCGGCTCGGAAAGTTGTTCCTGGTCGAGAAGATCCGGCAAGAAAGCAATATGTACATATACCGTAATTTATTTATCGTTTCATCATCATCACCATCATCAGCAACCCATACTCGTCCAATGCTGGACATAGGTCTCCCCCAATTATCGTTTACATCCCGAAAATCTCATAATAGGTAATCGTGAATAGAGTCCATTTACTAAATGCTAGATCAACAAAATATACAAAAAAAAAATACCTGTTCCATACATTCTTGCTGCGTGGATATTCTATTTTGTATGGAAAATCTGATTAATTTTCGCTAGATTTGTAAAAATCCAGAGGTTCTTATCCACGGAGCTACTATCACTCTTTGTATCCTTGGGTGTTTTCTATGTATTATAAGTATGAACTTTCAAAAGAATATTATTATATGTATATATTTGTAATCCCACTCTTGATTCTGATATCCGTAACACAGGTGTTAAAGCTACCTATCTCGGAGTCAGATCAATGTATGTGATGTTGTGAAATATTTATTTGTTTATTTATTTTATCCTTATAATATTACTCGAGTTAATAAGCAAAAATCGATTGCGACCACATCACTAAACTTATCTCCTACAACTGAGTTGCAATGCAACTGGCTGCAAGGTCACGCCTATGAGGGGTACAAAGCTAAGGGTGTTAATACGCGAACTATTTATTTCATTCATTCGCTATTCCAGGAAGAAGCACTTAGCTTAAGCATGATACCAGGCCAGTCGATCGGTCGTAAATCAATGTCATCGATCAAGTCCCATCGATTGGTGTGATTTGCTTTGATTGATCGACAGATATCGTTCCACAAAACGTCGACTAACATAACATCTACTTTGTGTGGTAAAAATCTGTTGCCTCTGCTATTCTAACATCAATCGATGCCTTTAACTACGTCATATGATCGCAAAACTATTGTTCGGTGGGCCACCAATTAAGGTCGAATTTATCAACTTTTCAATCGACAATAATCACACTTTATCCGTGCTCTAACAATACTAATCAGTGCTTGAAGCACGGTTATGGTGTGATTACCGATGTTTTAAAGTTACGGCGCAACACACCTTGGCGGTGTGTGCGCCGTGGGCACAGGCTCTGCCACATATTGCGAGCATGTGATGGAGGCGAAGGAGGCGGCGGAGAGCTACACCTCGTGGGGACGGCACGACTCTCTCGGCTGTCGGGCCCCTCCCCCCGACCCCGGGGGGAGAAGCGCCGTACCCGCCGTGTAGGCGGGCGTCCCTGTCCGGGGGTGACGTGGTGAAAGGCTCCGAGCTTTGGCCCCATGTCACCCGCCCACTCATGGACAGATGAGGGAGAGTCCCAGGAATTTTAGTCGGTATGCCTCTGGCCGGTTTCTCGTTAAGAGAAGCCGTCGCCAGAGGAGAGTCCGACATAACCCATCCGTTTACAGACGGATGGGTATGCGTAACGAATTTCTCCTGGGTAAACCAAAAAAAAAAGTTTTAAAGTTGGTGAACTCGGCCCTTAAGGTGACGCATCTCGTAACTAGCGCCACCAGTAGATTTAGCCAGTAGCCAATAGCCAGTTATGTTACATTGAACCTTCGACGTGATTAAGCATAGAGTTTAATGTTATACACCCAATGGCTACACATTATGCACTATGCTTAAAATAACCGCAATTTAACTTATATAATAGCACATAAAACATTAAATAGTTGACATTTTATAGTATGAATACAAATTATTTATTTTTATTACACATGTTATGTTATTTTACGACTGTTGTATAACGAGATTAACTACCTTTGTGGCATATTGGTTAAAAGCGTAGCTGTCTACACAATACATTGTTTTGTTTTAAGATGACAAATCCTGATTTCATTAGGCAAAGTCAAAATCAAAAGATTATTTATTTGCATACGCTTGTACGCAGCACTTACAAATTGTCATACATAAACATATTTTGAAACTGTTTATAAGTATAATAATATTTTACATGTAGTTACATATTATATGCCGATAGATTTCTTTTTCTTTTTTAAAAAAACAAATAGTCCCACTGCTGGGCAAAGGCCTCCCCTAATAGCTTCTACTACTCCCTATTCATTGCCAACGTTTGCTAGTTACGGGAGTATTGGTCCAGATCGTAAGGCCATCTCTTTTTCGGCATGTCTCGTGGGCGACGGCCAGCTAC
>JADPWL010001428.1:0-15019 GCA_019059595.1 Marasmia exigua | reverse complement strand
TAGAGCGCGATGGTAGCTCCAGTGATTCAGAGCGCGCCTTCCATACTGGTGAGTTGTAGTTCGGATCCGATTACACAGGTCCTTAATAACCATTTATGCAAAAAAAATCAGTAAGTCAACTTTTAAGAAGACAGCCTTGCCATAATTAAGTATTTTTATCCTTGTAGTCTTTCCATAAGCAAAAAAACAAACAAAAATATATTTATTCAATTTAAGACCATACAGAACATTATGTATGTCAAATATTATGCAATCTACCGCTGATTCGGAATGACAATTTCTACCGAGAAGAATCAGCAAGAAACTCAGTATGTAGTTACCCTTTTCAATAATATAGTAACTACAGAACTTATATGAGGGCAAAAACAGTAACTTTGACCGTGGGAGAGCAACGCTTCGGCATGAATGGGCTGACTCGACCGGAGGAGATACCACGGCCTCACAGAAAACCAGCGTGAAGCAGCACTATGCTGTGTTTCGCTGCGTGAGTGAGGGTACCGGAGGCCCAATCCGGGGGAAAGGCGGGTTTATAGGTTGGCAGCGTCACATTCCGTTTAAAGAGTGCGATTTCTAGTTCCGTGCTCATCTCAGCGAGTGATTCCCGGTTGCGTCCAAAGCTGTCGCTCTGGAGCCCGGGATACGTTTAGACCATAATTCAGGATTAGTCTGGTAAATACAGTGAAACGACTGCCGTGTGACCTTTACAACCCTTTTAACAGGGGAACCAGACCAACTGAATCATTTTTGTCACTGGTTACACGTTTCAGAAACTATCCGAAACGTGCAGGTTTCTTTACGTTTTCCCTCACCGCTGTCTAACGGTGGAAATTTTAAAAATGCAGAGGTGCGTGCTCGAATTCGAAACCAGTCCCCCCCGTATGGAAGACGAGTTCTGAACCACTGAGCTCCTTTCGTTCTCTTTCCTTGTGTCCTATTAATAATTTTGTAATACTATGGACATAAAATATTATTATAAGCTTATTATTATAAGCGGATGTATGGATATTATCCTTTTATGTATCCTACCATGTTCTTGCTGGGAATGTTGGAGATGAACTCTTTGGAGGTCAGGAGGACACGGGTAGAGATTTCCACTGCTATTGCGATACTGCGCGGGAGCCTGGACTCGCCTGATTGTGTTGAACATCTATCGCGCATGTTTGTCCCTGATAAGTATCTGCGTATACGCTCTGGTCGCAGGCATCGGCTGTTCGCGCCCCCGCCGTGCCGCACGGCGGCGCGTGCGCAGTCGCCACTTTGTCGCATGCATCACACGCTTAACGCACTCTTGACATTGCATCCAGAACTAGACATATTTACAGATAATGTTAAGTCCTTAGTAAATAAAATTGATATGTGTTTATAAATACAATAAGAGCGAATTATGTATAATTATGTAATTGGGTTTATCCCGTACAATTATATTAAATAAATAAATAAATAAATAAAGCTCAATTAATGTTGATCTACTGAACAACGTTTTCCACGGGACTTTTTTGGTGGCGCGTCGTACTTTCTCAGCCTACTAGACTGCGCCCGAGATGTTACTTTCTCCACCTTATTATAAATCGCTATCTAAAGATATTACCGTACTAAAACTCCTGTCATCCCGTTCCAACACTCAATGTTAAAAAGGGCTGGCACGAATTTTGTTCTGGGACTACACTTAATTCGCGATTTGTAATTAGGGGGACTCAGTTTTAGTCTTTATTACAAAAGTCTTCATTCAAACTTCAAACCCGCGCAACTACCCCTTAGGGTTTGAAAATTCAAAAGTGACTTTTTATTCAAAACCGGTGCTCAAACATCAATTTTAAGATTCTCACTTTTACACTAATAACTGTCTAGTCCCCCATACTGCATTTCATCCCCTAATTTACCCCATCAAAGGGTGATTTTCCAAAAACGTTTAAGTGAATTACTGTATATTTGTAATTATACGAATATATAAAATATAATGCGAAAAGACTTTTTCCTTAACCTATTTGTACGTATGAACTCGTAATAAAATATCTTTGGCTATAGTATAATATGTATCTGGCTGGTTTTGGTATCATTGAAAGTTAAAATTTTAAAGAACATAATTCCAAAATCAAACTAGGAAAATGTGTCATGTCATCTGTCAAGATGAGTGAATCTAATGAAGGAAATCGATACATTTTAAAATTTTACTACAAAAAAGGTAAAAATGCAACGCAAGCCGCGAAAAAAATTTGCGATGTTTATGGACCTAGTGCAGTGTCTGTGAGAGTAGCACAAATTCGGTTTAAGCGTTTTCAATCCGGAAATTTTGATATCAAAGATGCACCTCGCCCTGGTCGCCCTATTACGGATAAAATGGATGCCATTTTTTGCAAAAGTGGAGCAAGATCGACATATCAGTAGTTGCGACGTAGCTGAAGAACTGGGAATTAACCACAAACAGTTTTGGAGCATTTGAAAAAAGCTGGGTACACAAAAAAGCTCGATATTTGGGTACCTCACGAACTCACTGAAAGAAACCGAATGAACCGGGTACTCATTTGTGCTTCTTTACGACGTAACGAAACCCAATCATTTTTGAAGAAGCTGATAACTGGTGATGAAAAGTGAATCGCGTACGACAAGAACGTGCGAAAAAGGTCGTGGTCAAAGGCCGGTCAGGCTTCACAGACTGTGGCGAAACCCGGGTTAACTCGCAAGAAGGTGATGTTGTGTGTGTGGTGGGATTGGAAGGGCATTATTCATTATGAGCTGTTACCACCAGGCAGGACTATCGATTCTGAACTCTACTGCGAACAACTTATGAGATTAAAACAAGAAGTTGAGAGAAAACGGCCGGAATGGATCAACAGAAGGGGTGTGGTATTTCATGATAACGCTAGACCTCACACATATAGATGTGTGGCTATAGAGCCACCCAGCAAAAATTAAGAGAGGTTGGCTGGGTTTGGCTGGGTTAATGCATTCCCACCTGTTTCGGTCTCTTCAGAATTCTTTAGGCAGTGTTAGGTAAACATCGAGAGAGGACTGCCAAATCCACTTGTCGCGGTATTTTGATGAAAGGTCCCAAAATTTTTATAGCAATGGGATCATGTCCCTACCTGCATGGATGGCAAAAGGTTATCGAACAAAATGGTACATACATACTTTAGTTAAATGTAAATAAATTATATTAAAAAATGTTTTGAGTTTTCCTAAAAAATGCGAAGAAACTTTTTCCCAACCTAATATATAAATATTTATTGTACACTACATGGCACAGGCCTACATCATAGAAATTAAGTCATCGTTACTCTGATGGGATTGGGCTTAAGCCCAAGCGACGATACTAGCGCCGCTAAGTTATTAATATTGATTTTGGCGAATAGGAGACATTTTTTTAAATGTGTGTACAAAATACTCTTTCAACAATATTCTCCATAATTACTACAATTGGCCGCTTTTAGCAATTACGGAATGTATTGTTACTAGAAGGAAGTAATTATTACATAAATTCGTCTCGTCATTTGGCGGCGCTAGTATCGTCCATTTAAAAAGGATTCAAATAATATAGGTATCATTTAAAAATATAACATAATTTATTAAGGCAAACAAATACTTAAATCAACAAATATTACTTATACATTAGGTGTATTTATCAGGTATCAAGTCGCCCGTAGGCAGTATGGCCGCAGCTAGAGCGCCACCTGTGAGCAAAAAACAAATTTAAATGTGACCAGCTGTGACAAGAACGGAGGAAGGGTAAAAAATTATGAAATTAGTGTGACTTCATGATTTCACTTCTTCACTCGAGGAGTCAATATCAACATCAAAAATATCTTTATTCAATTTAAGTCCATACAGAACATTTATGAATGTCAAATATTATGTAATCTACCACTGATTCGAAATGTCAATTTCTACAGAGTCATTAATTTTAGTCAGGGTGCTGCTGTCCCCATGTGTACCGGTTCTGTGGTCGATACTCACTGATTAGCAGGCCGGCTGCTCCGTACAGAGCGGTGGAGCAGTCATCAGTCATGGTGCGGCTGACCACGTCAGTGGTGACGTCATGTCCCGGCTCTGTGGTCGATACTCACTGACTAGCAGGCCAGCAGCTCCGTACAGCGCGGTGGAGCAGTCGTTGGTCATGGCGCGGCTGACCACGTTGGTGCCCGCGAAGGCGCTCAGTCGGGCCACCATCATGCCCACGCAGGCTACCATCCCTCTAGAATAGACAAATACCAGTCACTTTCAAATGGCATTATTAGGCGTTAACATTTATTAACCATTTTTTTGCTGGCACCGAGGAAATGTTGCCGACCCGAGGTGGGTGCAATGTATCAACATCCTTTTTTTTTTGGTGACGCAGAGAGAATGCCGCCGGCTCAAAAGGAACCGACGTCGGCGTCGTTGGCCGGCGCCGCCTTATGCACACCCGGCCGCTGGGAGACGGCCGGGTAGTGTGGGGCTCTCCCCTGGGGTCCTCCTAGGGGCATACCCACTAAACTCTCTGCGACAGTTTCCATGCCGGGAAAAACTCTCAGAGCGGGAACGCGGGCTATAGGACGAACCTTTTTAAGTCACCGTGAACCCGCTCAGGGCGAAAGAGGCTCGCTAGTACAGCTTCTCTCCACACTCCGGTACAACGGACCCAGGGCCCCTCTCGCGGCCCACCAAACACCGCCCCCCCCATGGCACCCACACTGCTGGCTGCACTGCAAACACTACCGGGAGACGGACTACGGGTACCCTTCCCCACCCATACACTGCTGGCTGCAGTGCAGAGTGGGTTGGAGAAATAAAACCCGCAGGCTTCAAAGCGAAGCCGCCGCGAAACTCAACTCCGCTGGAACTCGCTGCAACGGAGCCGGGAAAGTTGGCAACACCGTCCAACTATCGAGACCCGTGGCTCGAAGACTCGACGCTAGACTCCAAATAAGGCATTTCGGCCACTGCACCCGAAGGCGCTCCACTCTGGTGAGGCCCACGTCAATACGCAATCACGTGTGAGGTGACGCCGGACAAGGCCCCGGGCCCAGAACAAAAGAGGCCACAGGAGAGGGGTTTCCCAAAACCGGGTCGAGTTCATCAACTCTTCAAACGTCGGTTATCAAATTACGGTTAAAGTGTGATTACCGTTGCTTTAAAGTTGTTGAACTCGGCGGCCCTAAGTGCAATGTTTTTTCTTTCTTTATTCGTATAACGCCCTGTTGGTCTAGTGGTTTAAGTACCGGGCTGTGATCTCGGGGCCGTGGGTTCAATTCCCGGGTCGAGCGAAAAGTATGTTTTGAATTTTTCGAACATAGCTCGGGTTTTTGATCACCAATCCGCATTTGGCAAGAGAGGTGATTAAGCCTAACCCCATCAAAGTAGCGATAACTTGATTTCTATGATGGAGGCCTTTGCCCTCCATCCCCATCATCTCGATGGATGGTGGTCGAATACTGTGCGTTTTTCGCGGAACTTTCTACCACGTACCTCAGTTCTGTGGACCAGTTTACCTATGGGGGAATTTCCCGACGGCTACGACTTAGGGATCTTCAAGAGAAGAGTGTACTCCTTTTTGAAAGACCGGCAACGCATTAGCGATATCTTTGATTTCGCGGATGTTAATGGGAGGCGATGATTGCTTTCCATCAGGTGACTCGCTTGCTCGTTTATCGCCTCTAGCATAAAAAAAAGAAAAAAAATATATTTTTTCCCCAGAAATTTCAGGTTCCCGTTGGATCAATAAAAACGAATCCTTCGCAAGCTAGTATATAATAAATAGGTTTAACCAAACAAACCAAAGGTTTTTTTTTCAAAGAGGGTTTGGTATTTATTATTTTTAATTACTATTACCGCCTCGGAGTTCAAAGGGCTTAATTGATATACGTGACTTTATATTACGCCTTTTGTACCCAGAAGTACTTACAGATCATGCCCATCCGCATGTGAGTAGGTAGGACGATCGTAAAATATTTAAGATGGGTTGTTACTAGTGATGCGCCGAGTACTACTTTTACCGAGTTACCGAGTACCGAGTTTACTCGGTACAAAGTTCCACAAACCGAGTATCCGTCGAGTTACGTGGTTCAGATTTGGGACACAAAAACTTCTTCTGTTTTTAGTATAAGTATATTTTACGGGATTGCTACAATATATGTTACTTTATTTTTGAGTTTCCAATATTGCAACACTGCTGAAAGCGTTTTGGTTACACCGTGTCCATTGCTCTTGCAAGAGTGCCGAACACAAACATGGTAGCAATTCCCTAAGAAACTATTCTAACGTCAGTGATCATGAAAGTTTAAAACTTCCAGAATTACAAAATTGATTATTTTCTCTCATATTTGTGTTTCAAATTAATGAATGCTTTATAACATACTATGTAAACCAACGAGCGATGGTAGCTCAGTGGATAATAACGCGTCTTCCACACGGGGGGTCATGGTTCGAATCCGAGCATGCACCTCGTGATTTTTCAAATCTATCTGGGCTCTCCTATAGCTTACTATCAGGCTGAGGAGAGCCAATATACTTGTCACTACAAAAAGAAATTTCAGAGTTACTTGGCATCGGTGCTGAGTTACTCGACCGAGTACAGAGTATCAATAAAGTGCAGAGTAAACCGAGTACCAAGTAGTAACCGAGTACTCGGCCCATCTCTAGTTGTTACTAAATCAAGTTGTTGCTAACCAGTCAAGATATTACCTAATCGTTTTAGGTATTCACATCAATTCAACATCACATATTATCATAAATCTCGATTTACGATGTAGAGAGTGTAACGGCCAACATTTAAATCCCCTTTAACTACCTAATCTACAATCCTGAAGTTTTGTTTTACGACTTTTAGATTGGTTTTTTCGGCGCCCCATACAACATGAATAACTATGCAAAAAAAAAAACAGAAAGTCAGTACAAAATCGGCCATGAATGAAAAGCTGTTTTTTATGCATATTTTCCAAAAGTCATAGAACATCAAATGTTGTTCAGAGTGGCTGGTAGAAGAAGTACTTAGTTAGAGGGAAGAAAAGGTTTACCGATACCTACATCCTGTATAGGCAGATGAGATGGGCAGGCGGACGAACCAGTTATAGGCAGTGATTTATAACAATAACTACAAATTTTCGATTGAACTGCATATCACAATATTGCGTCCTTAAATGGACTAAGAAGAGATATTTCCGTATAATGACTTAGAATTCATTATAAATTACAAATCAAATATCAAATAATTTTTCGCTATAAACAGGGTGGTTACATAAAGTAGGTGTAAAACAGAAAATATTATCGTACTTATGCCTATTTAGCCTTATTTTAAGACATGCGAATAGTTAATCATAGTGATTATTAATTTAAGAAATATAAATTACCAGTTTAAACTAATGTCAAACTATATACAAACAGACTATTTTTCTTCATACTAGAGAATGTGTAGGCATTGGATTGGAGGCAATCTATACATATATCTATACTATCTAGCGATAACTAGGGTACCCTATGGGCGATGCGACTCCATTCTCTCAACGTTGCCGAGCCAGCGTAGTCAAGCTGACTTTGACGCTAAATAGACCAGGTCGAGAAAGATCACGGTCGCCTACAAAGGCCGGATTGGCGACAGGAGGCTGAGGACAGAACAGAATGACTAATGGACAACATTTCAAATTTTTAACATGTCCATATTGTTTTTTTATATGAAAGTAGACATAAAATGAACAGACCCATATTTTTTCTTTTTTCAAAATTTGTCCATTTTCATGCATAAAATAATTATTGAAAATTCTTTTTATTCTAAATAGACGTAAGCGCCAAATGACGTCAATCGGACGGCTGAATACAGCGATATTCCTTTGCTTATCATTGTTTTAATAAAAAAAAGGTACTACTGTCAAAGGTAAATAATACTAGTGTCAACATTGTCAACGTCATTCATACATTCAACGTTGACAAGTTGTCTTTTTTTTTGACAGTTACATGTCATGAGTTTGGCATTACGTAAATTTAAAACTATAATGTGCTAAGCAAAGAAATATTTTACATTCTGCCGTCCGATGACGTCATCTTACGTTTTTTTGTTTTTAATTTTTTTCTCAGTAAATAACCAATATAAAAAATTAATAAATATATATTTGCGCAGCGGAAAAGTAAATAAAGAAATGGTATTTTTTGTTTCAGAGCTTAGCAATTTTGAAATGTTGTCCATTCTCGCGGCGGAGGCCAAGATCCACTTAGGGTCGCCGAGCCATCGTAGTAATTAAGTATATCTATAATATTTATAAAGAGGTAAATTCTGCAGACAGCGGCTTATATAGTACGATCACGGTTATTTGGCACGTGGCAAAAGTCGGAACGAGTCGAGTGGAGAACGAACGAGCCGTGTGGTCCCCGGTAGAGTAGAATAGGCCACCCTCACTCTTACCGAGGTGTCGTAAAAGGCGACTAAGGTAAAGCTGCTGCCATGATCATCAGCACCCAGAGAAGGAAAACTCAGCTTTTATATCAAAACCCTCGCCAACCCGTCTGCCAAGCGTGGTGAGTATGGCAATTACCCCTCATGAGATTGAGGGAGGCCCGTGCCCCAGCAGTGGGGACTTAAATGGGCTGATGATGATGATGATGAAAAGTCGGAACTAATGCTGTTTTTGACATTATCGAATAGAAAAAACCGTTTTAGACGCCCCTCTGTCAATGTCACTGAAGTGCCTTCTGATCATAGTCGGTCTGTAGGTAAATCGAAAAGGCAAAACGCTTGCGCGATGTAATCGCCGCCTAGCGCCAACTATTGATAAAAAGTGGAACTAATGTTCTGAAACGAATGAGGGCGGGCCACTTCACTAGTTACTTAAGGTGACGGGTAGGGCATACTAGTGACGCCAAATGATTTTAATTGTTAGCTATTAAACCAGTTTTATTTTAAACGATTTCTGGTTTGGAGTCTCTCGGCAAACACCTATACTATTTATTTAATACTTTTAGTTAACTATTTGGTCTGCTTTTTCATTCGATTTTTGGATTACCGCTAAAAGCGGCCAAATTTGGCGTGAATCAATTTTTCGAGTACAAAAACGGGCCCAACATTTTTGCATGGTTATTAAATAAATAGTAATGTATTTGCCGAGACAGTGCAGCCCCGAAATTGTTTAAAATAGATCTAGTTTACTAGCTAAACATTAAAATCAATTGGCGTCGCTAGTGTCACTTTAATACAAAACCTTATTCTTTGAAACACCGAACAGTATGAATTGATTTATTGCATGCTTCATTACATTGTTTATTAGAAATTATGTATGCAGTTCTCGTGTCAGAGGATTTACTTTTATCAGGCAAGAATTGCCTAAGGTGAAGGAAACTGACATGAATATGTCATACAATGTAGTTTCGAATTATTATCAGAACAAGCTATCAGTATTCACCTATTGAATAGTACATTATATAATTCAGTTCATAATATAATATTTTTTTGTAAATACATACTTATAATACATAGTAAACACCCAGACCAATATAAACAGACATGTTAACTTTGACCTTGTTTTGTTTTCTTTTTTTCTCTGTATCTATTTTTCTTTTTGTTTGATTTTTCTTTTGTAACTAATGTTGTACTCGTATGTAGTGTTGTGATGTCCAAAATAATATTTTTTTCTTTCTTTCTTTCTTTAATGCACACAAATGTTTGTACGGTGCGGGGTATCGAACCTGCAACCCTTGGACCAAAGGCAGCATTCACTACCACTGTTCCAAACGGGTCGGCTAAATATATAAAGGCAGACTTTGGAAATTATTCCAAGCAATTTTAATAACTTCCGACATAATAGTTAGAGCTTTCAAATCGTTTTCGATTTTCGGATAATAGTTAGATCTGAATATGAAAAAAAACTGAAGCTCTCTGGGGAATATCAGTAGACATTTTAAGAAATATCATCATCATCATCATCAGCCTATCGCAGTCCACTGCTGGACGTAGGCCTCTCCAATTGTTCGCCACTGTGATCTATCCGTGGCTTCTGGCATCCAGCTCTTGCCAGCCATCCTGCGCAGATCGTCCCCCCACCTAGCCAGAGGGCATTACGTTTGCCAAGACGCGGTCTCCACTCCAGAACTCGTTTACCCCATCGGTTGTCGGTTCTGCAACTAATATGGCCAGCCCACTGCCACTTAAGCTTGCTAATTCGGTGAGCAATGTCAATGACTTTGGTTCTCTGCCGGATCACCTTATTTCGTATTCGATCTCGGAGAGAGACGCCGAGCATTGCTCGTTCCATAGCCCGCTGAGCGACCTTTAACCTTTAAGAAATATAATACTGTCCATTGCACCCCATTTGGCAATGATATTCAACAGATGTGTCGATGAGGGTCAGTATCCTAGCTTAATGAGGTACAGCAAAATATACCGTTATTCAAATCAGGTGAAAAATCCGAAAATCGAAAACGATAATCTACAATACAAATATCATCGTCAGCCCATTTAAGTCCCTACTGCTGGGGAACGGGCCTCCCTCAATCACATGAGTAGAATAGGTTACTCTCACTCTTACCGAGGTATCGTAAAAGGCGACTAAGGTAAAGCTGCTGGCATAATCATCAGCACCCAGAGAAGGAAAACTCTGCATTTATATCAAAACCCTCGCCTACCCGTCTGCCAAGCGTGGTGAGTATGGCAAATACCCAATACAAATAAATGTCCAATGATTTTAGATTTTTTAAACGAATTATATTAAAGTTATGAATAGATGTAGGACTTCAAAGTTGGGTCTACGACCACTCCTCTCTAAAATGGTTGTGGGAGATGGGGCACTGAGTATTATGCAAATAAGTAAAAAAAAAATCAAACGTTAATCTTCAACAATAAAGAGTGATCAAATTTTTGCAGTTCATTAAATCATTATAGGTGTTACTTAACACAGTTAACTAAAGTTTGCGGTGCCCCTACGGGGTGTCATGTGCAAAATGTACTGATTAATGAATGAAGATCTTTATTACTGTGGGACATGCAAAATAAATAAATAATTAAAATAAATAAAACAAATAAAATAAAATTAATAAATAAAATAAATAAAATTAAATAAAATTGAATAAAATTAAATAAAAATTAATTTAAAAAATAACAAAAATGAAACAAAATAAATAAAATAAAAAACCTAAATAAAATAAATAACATAGTAATGTAGGAGCCCAAACTTTTGACATTCCAGATGCAAATTAACCTGGCCCTTAATTGACAAAGTATGCTAAATTTATTAGTTAATTATATTGATTGTTAATGTTATATCTACCTACTGAATTTGTCTTATGTCTGTCTGTATGTAACTGTGTATGCTTCGCTGAATAAAATATTTACTTACTTACTTAAATGGACTTTATTCACGATATCTATTATGAGATTTTCTGAATGTAAACGATAAAATAATAACGGTATGCACGTGCCATTTTTCACACTGACCTGTATGAGGTGGGGTAAAGGTCCACGAAGTACGAGGAGACGACTCCGAAGACCATGGCGGTGGTGAGGAAGACATAGAACAGCCCCAAGCCGGAGATGGGCTCACCGGTGTTGTCAATGCCCACGGCCGCGGCCGCTGCGATCAGCAGGATGACTACTGATAGCACCTGGATCAGGGGGAACAAAATATATGATTCTGAATAGACTAAACAACCATGGGTGTGGTCGGTCTACCATCATGCCCACGCGGGCTACCATCCCTCCCATACCAGCTAAATAGTAACTAAGTGTTGTGCCTATCTGGAAGGAAGTCTTCAAGACCGAGCTGACTAACTAACAAAGAGTAAGGCATTATCATCCAAAGTGGCAAACTCTTGTTCCGGAGGCCAAGACCCGTATTCGGGACGCTGAGCCAGCGGAGTAAATAGGCACTTACCCGTTTACTCCTTATTTTAGTGATGTCTTGGTGTACACCAAGACATCACTCCTGAGGTCACCTAATTTCTTACAAACAACGGTAGGTTCGCAAATTTTGAGGATTTAAGGACTTTTGATGCCAATTGTACTTAGCATTTTGGTAATGTCTATTGTGCGGTTTATTCAACAGTTAGTGGACATCAGCACAAAATTAGTGAGAGTTAGGACATATGTTGAAGAATTCCGCCGTTTAAATATGGCGTCTTTAGCTTTAGAATAGCTCGGCATTATACAGGGTGGATTGCACACCCTTTTGGGGTAACCGAAACAGCCTTATGTATTTTCTACGTTATTTATCTATATACTTTCCAACAAAACGAAAAAACGAAAGAATTGTCCAAATTTCCTTTTTTTGCAAATATGTTTTTATGAGTTTTAGAGAGTCAAATCATCGTGAGGACACCTGCACGTTTCGGATAGATTCTGAAATGTGTAACAATGATCAAGTCGTCTGGTTTCCCTGTAAAGGGTTGCGAAGGTCAGACAGCAGTCACTTCATTATTACCAGACTCCCCAAATAAAGGCCGGCAACACATTAGCGATCTCTCTGATTTCGCAGATATTCATGGGCGGCGATGATTACTTTCCATCAGGTGACTCGCTTGCTCGTTTGTCCGCCTCTAGCATAAAAAAATAAAAAAAATAAAAAATTCTGAATCATGGTCTAAGCGTACCCTGAGCTCTTAAGCGTCAACTTTGGACGCAACCGGGAACTACACGCTAAGATGAGGCATAACACAATCAGCATACCTTTCTCTTTCCCGCGCACTGGGATATGAGCGCGTTGAGTAGGAAGAAGGAAAAGCCGTGCGCGCAGCCCGCCCAGATCGTGTTGTCGTTGATCGTGTTCACGCACTCGCCGGACACGATCACCTGACCAACAACAAATACAATATTCAATAATGTAGTTTTTCCCATTTTTTTCTAATTGGTATTTTTTTTTTTTTATATATTAAATGGGTTTGCACTTGACCTCATTTTACCTGATGGAAAGTGACAATAAGGTCTAAGATGTAGCGTGCTTACCCAGAAGAAGCCTATTCACTCTCGACTTAAAGACACCCAAATTGTAGCTCTCTGGGAACACAGAAGCCGGCAAGTTGTTCCATTCCTTAGCAGTTATAATGTGATTAAAGGACCTTTCAAAAATAGAAACATCAGTGAAATAACTACTTTGCTAGCTTGAAAACCTCAATAACGTCCACTAGATAGTAGGTAGGTACATGTAATGAGGAGTGACTATGGTATGGAGTGAGATAAGTTTACTGAAATAAGCTCAATGATCAAAAATGTGTATGGGTAGGTATGCATACAACGACTTTAGCTTTTTGGAGATAAGAGAAATGGTAGAAGTAAGAAGATTCAACCAGCTGAAGGGATGTAGGTACTACAGGATATTCCCACTAAATTTGATATTTTTTTATAAATAGGGACTTTAGTGGATCTAAATCCTAAGAAAAGTACTAAATCCTTAAATATCGTTTCTCCTAGCCTTAGCTCAGTTTCGGTACTTAGAAATACCTCAGCAGCATCAGTCTCCGTGGAGTTGGCCGCGGCGAAGAGCGTGCAGAAGCTGCGTGCGCCCGCGCCGCCCGTCGCGTATGACGTGAAGAAAACGTTGAAGATCGTCGGCAGGATGATCGCGAAGCTGTTGTTACTGGCAAACATACATATTTGTAAGTCCACTCCTCATAGCGTATCCCGGTTGCGGTTAAAGCCGTCGCTCTGGAGCCAGAGATACGCTTAGACCAAATACAAATCTTTAATTTGTTAAAATTGGTAGCATGATGCAGATGTTAAAAAATATAAGTGTAATTCTATGACTTGCCCTTTGTAGACGTAATTTATTATTCGTTTTAATGATATAATATACTTATAAGTTATAATATTAGGTACAAAAAATATTAACATAGTATTGTGGTAATAATAATGTTAACACGACCCGTTTGGAACAGTGGTAGTGAACGCTGCCTCTGATACAAGGGTTGCGGGTTTGATCCCCGCACAGTACAAACATTTGTGTGCATGAACATGTTTGTTTGTATCGGTCTGGGTGTTTGCTATGTATTATAAGTATGTATTTACAAAAGAAAAGTATTATATGTATATATTTGTAATCCCACTGTTGATTCTGATATCCGTAACACAGGTGCTTGAGCTACCTATCTCGGAGTCAGATCAATGTATGTGATGCTGTGAAATATTTATTTAAATACTTAAATATTTATTCTTTTTTTTTAATTTGGAACACAGAATTAATTGAAATATTTATTATTATTATTTATTATAAACAGATACTGCCATACCGACAGTTAGTTTGTAATACATGTTACTTGATGGCGCCACTGCGCCAACCAACAATAGCGCATATTGTTAAACTACGCTCTCTTCTTCTGTTGCGATTTGTGCGCGCCTATTGTATTTTTACGTAATGAATATTTTATTCTTCATTTTTACGAGTTTGTAATTCTCCACCAGACTCTCTGTACCTTTTCATATCGTTATGACTCCAATAACTACCTAAGCTGCTTAGATCTAGTTCAAGTGACCAACCTAAGAGACTGTATCGGAAAGGTATGCATCTAATTTATAATGACATTTCCCTTCTAGAAGTGTCCTAAGGGACACTTAGAATTTCTTTTGGTCCAGTTCCATACTGTTTTTTGGAATAGATCCATTATTTAGGATTTAGGAAGTCTGATAATAACAATTACAATGACGCAACTGCCATCGGACCTTTGCAACCCTTTAACAGGGGAACCAGACCAATTGAATCATGGTTACACGTTTCAGAAACTATCCGAAACGTGCATGTATCCTCAAGATGTTTTCCCTCTTCTCAATAACAATCAAAACATTAATGTTTGAATGAACCTATAATTTGATAGGTTACACGTGTAGCGCCCAGTAACGTAAAAGAGTTTACAACAGCTCTTAACAAAAACTGCCATAATAATATAATTAAATCATTGTGACTTCCTATTATCCCTGGTAATCGATGAGAATGTTATTGTGGTGTGGACCTATTCATTATATCTATTTATGACGTTCATAGAATTCCTGAAGATAAAAAAAGATTAAAGAAAATTGCTTGATAAACACAATAAACAAGAAAACTTTTTTTTATTTGCAATGGGTTATCAATCATCATCA